>PVKV010030751.1:0-21886 GCA_004027835.1 Alouatta palliata
ATCTCGGCTCACTGTAACCTCCACCTCCTGGGTTCGAGCAATTCTCCTGCCTCAGCCTCCTGAGCAGCTGGGATTACAGGCGTGCGCCACCACGCCCAGCTAATTTTTTGTATTTTTAGTAGAGACGGGGTTTCACCATGTTGGCCAGGATGGTCTCGATCTCCTGACCTTGTGATCCGCCCGCCTCGGCCTCCCAAAGCGCTGGGATTACAGGCGTGAGCCACCGTGCCCGGCCCGCATTTCTTATAATCTTTACATAATTGTGAAACTCTTTTCAGTCAAGCGAAGTGTGTGCAATCCAAAAAATAAGTATATATATATGAATATATATATATATATATATTCATATATATCAAAAAAGTATCTTTCCTGAAAAGAATAAAGGAATAAAGCTACAGCCATATTTCACATACTACTTATATAACGTAATGTTTGAATATATAATAAAATTACCAAACTGAAAATTCAAGATACTAATATTCCCAAAGTCCCACCCAAATTTTCAAGTTACAAAATCTGATGGAATTGGTGCAACTGTAAGAACAGCAATTTGTTTGGATAGAAGATGAACTGATACTGCATAAGGGGAAGTAATAATTCACCCATTCAGCAAACTAGAGACTGGATAAGACATTGTCACCACCCTCAAGGACCTGAAGCCTAGATAGTAATGTAGCAAGCAGGTATTAAATGCAGAGTGAGGCACAAAGGAAGATGCAATCAACTCTATATCTACATTAAAAAGGGGGTGGTCTTCAAAGGCAGTGATGTTTGAGATGGATTGGAGGATGAGTAGGTAAGACCAGGGAGGGCTTTCCCAGTAAAGGAAACAATATGTACAAACTAAGACAACATGTCATAACAAACTGAATGCAGACATTTACAAGATTTGCAAAATGTAAAACAATGTTACTCCTCACACTAATTCCTTTTTTATTTTGGAAAACAAAGTTTTTTTTTTAACAACAAATAACTAATTATGTTAAAATGTAATAGTTTTATTATTAAGTATCAGTTTTTGTTTGTTTGTTTGTTTGTTTTTTGAGACACAGTCTTGTTCTGTCACCCAGACTGGAGTGTGGTGATATGATCTGGGCTCACTGCAACCTCCATCTCCCAGGTTCAAGCAATTCTCCGGCCTCACCCTCCCAAGTAGCTGGGATTACAGGTGTATACCACTATGCCTGGCTATATTTTGTATTTTTATTAGAGACAGGGTTTTATCATGTTGGCCAGGCTGGTCTTGAACTCGTGACCTTAAATGATCCACCTGCCTTGGCCTCCTAAAGTGCTGAGACTACAGGCGTGAGCCACTGTGTCCGGCCTCAGTTTTAATATCTAATACAATAGATATAAGCCACACAAATAAAAATTCAGTTTTTAAGTAAGTAAAGGGGTCCTGACAGTTTAAAAAGTTTGAGAAGTGCTCCATTTGTTGACTCGGGTAAATGTTTATAATATGCTGATCAATGAAAAGGGTTTTTACTCCTTTCCTGGTCTTTTTAAAATTATATATATATTTACACCTATGTATACCTACTAAATTTTAACTAGGACTGTCTCCAGTACAAAACAATTTTTTTCTCTTTTTTTTGGCTTACCTCTGTGTGCAAAAAGCTATACAAGAAATGTAAGTTTACTAGTATGATAAAGCAAATTAAAAATTTTTTAAATAAAAAAAGGAGCATGTCAACATTCCTCATCCTTTAATTTCTTTTAAAGATGAAAGAGGAAATAAAGGAAGATAAAGGCTACTGAGTGACATGAAAACTGAAAAAACCAGGACAAGGAAGACAAAGGACTGAATGAGGTAAGGTTGCAAAAATCCTAAGGCAATAAAGAAAGCTTTTTAAAGTTCCTACCTGACCAAGACCTTTGACTTATTCACTTAATATCTCTATAGTATCTTATGTTTTAAAATATATCGATTAATTGGTTAGACAAGGAAATTATATGAAAGAAAAAGGTAAACTAAAAGCTCACTTCCATTTTCTAAGTTAAAAAGTAGGGCAAAGGAAGAAAACCTAGTAGTATTATTTGAATTCGGGTTCAAGTGCTGAAAAAACTTAAGTATTCCTTGAGCATCTGAGAATATCAAGAACAGGAGAAATATCCAATTAGAGGAACCAAAACGTCTCCCAGTTTTTAAATGAAAGTGGAGAGATCTGAAGGTATATGCGATGGCAAGGGTGAAATACTTAATGAGTGGTTAAAAAGAATGTAGTTATTAGATGCCAACATGGGATCCTAAAACACACTGTCATGGCAAGAAATCCCATGTTATTTCCTGACAGTTACGAAAATGGTGGATGGTTATTAGATATTTGACAGTTTTTGAAGTGTTGATTTTTCACTATTTGAACACAATACCACAAAAATACCTTGAAGTAGTAGTAGACATAATATATAATTTTATTAAAATTATATAATATACATCATTATATAGACATTACATAAAATTATACATTGTCTATAATGTGATATATATATGTGTGTGTATATATATATATATATATATATACACACACACATATATATGGAGTCTTGCTCTGTTGCCCAGGCTGGAGTGCAGTGGCGTGATCTCAGCTCACTGCAACCTCTGCCTCCTGAGTTAAAGCAATTCTTCTGCCTCAGCCACCCGAGTAGCTGGGATTACAGGCATGTGCCACCACACCTGGGTAATTTTTGTGTTTTTAGTAGGGATGGAGTTTCGCCATGTTGGTCAGGCTGGTCTCACACTCCTGACCTCAGGTGATCCACCCACTCCAGCCTCCCAAAGTGCTGGGATTACAATGTGAGCCACTACGCCCAGCCTGATGATATGTATTTACATATTCACTATAAAATCTAAAGTCCGTTCCATGGCTCCTCCTTCTCTAATTCCTCCATTCATACCACTTAGCTCCTAGACTTACAGCTACACTCATGCCTCAGGGCGTATTTCTCCTTCCTCTGGCCAGAAATGCTCTCTCCAATCTTCATTCAGTCTCTGTTCAAATGTTACCTGCCAAATAAACTACCCTTCCCTAACTCCCATATGTAAATTAGCTGTTGTATCCTTTCAACCTTTGCAATTCTAGCTCCTTTACTGCTTTATTTTTCTTCAAGGAATTTGCTACCACTGAACATATACTTACATGTTTACTGTCCAACATCCCCCAAAGAAGTCTAAGATCATTAAGCAAGAGTCAGTAAACTGCTAACCCAAAGGGCAGATGGGCTTTGTGAGTCACATAGTTTCTGTCCCAACTGTAAACAAATAAGCATAACTGTGTTCCAATAAAACCTTATTTTGCACATTGAAATTAGTATTTCATGTAATTTTCACATCATGAAATATAATTTTTTTGTTTTCAACCATTCACAAACAGCATTAATTTATAAACCCTATAAAAACAAGCAGTAGGCCCAGCACAGCAGCTCACACCTGTAATCCCAATACTTTAGGAGGCCAAAACTGGAGGATGGCTTGAGCTCAGGAATTCAAGACCCAGCCTAGGCAACATAGCAAGATCTTACCTCTATTAAAAATGATAAAGCAAGAGCCTGTCTCAATAAACAACAAAACAAAACAAAAACAGGTAGTGGACTAGATTTGGCCCACTGGCTGTAGTTTGTCAACCCCTGACATAGAACAAAAGAACTTGTTATATTTGTTTACTGCTGTATACCCAGGAATGAGACCTAGAACATGCTAGAAATGTAAATGAATGAATGCTATTTTATTGTTTATAAAACTCTTTCATAATGTTTCTTTTTTGATCTTTAAAACAGCTTGTTAAAGCAGGCAGGGAAGAGACCATTATCCCCATTTATAAATCAAAAAATAGGTTCAGGGAGTGTAAATGTCTTGCCTAAGATCACATGCTTACAATAAATGGGTGGAGCCGGAATTATAACTTAGACATTCAACTATATCATGCAGTATTAAATGGAAGTAAAATTCTAGAGGATTACCCTTAGTGTGTCACATGAATTTGGCTTTGTCCTTTTAGACTATTTTAACCAAGAATTGAGTCAAAGCTACGCTTATGAAAGATGCAGTTGACACAAAGTTGGGAGCAATAGATAAGACGATCAATAATAAGTTTAAAAGTCAACATTTTATCCAACTTCAAAACTGAGTCAAAGTTAGGATGAAATTAATAGAGCAAAAGGGGAGAGGGAAATGGCTAAGCAGTTAGTGACTGAAAAAATATTTTTGCTACAATACAGATGAGGGATGACATTTTCATTAATAGTGATTTAGTTAATCATTCTCAAGGGTGGGACAGGGAAAGAAAGGAGAAGGCAGGTATCTCCCATAAAGGTGAAGTATGCCAGCTCCCCTAACTTGAGAATCACTAACATGAAGGTTTTAGGTGAACAAAAACTAAACTGCTGCCTAAAAAAAAAAAAAAAAAAAAGCATTTAAAAAATGGTCCCTATTTCATAAAGTAACAGTTTCACTATACACTGTACGTATCAGATAGTATCTACACTGAAGGGTATAACTCCTGAATATTTTAAAGGGAGAATATCGAGGCTTATACACAATTTCCTCTTTCATATATTTAAATATTACAGTAATGTTACTAGTATAAAATTCACTGTATTTTGTTTCTAATCCTAAAAAGGGAGGATTTAAAATATATAAATATAATCAACAAAAAGTAAGATTTCCTGCTAGGCCTGGTGGCTCACGCCTGTAATCCCAGCACTTTGGGAGGCCGAGTTGGGCGGATCATCTGAGGTCAGGAGTTTGAGATCAGCCTAACATGGAGAAATTCTGTTTCTACTAAAAATACAAAAATTAGCCAGGCGTAGTGGTGGGTGCCTGTAATCCTAGCTACTCGAGTGGCTGAGGCGGAAGAATTGCTTGAACCCGGGAGGCAAAGGTTGCAGTGAGCTGAGGTCACGCCACTGCACTCCAGCCTGGGCAACAAGAGCAAGACTTGGTCTCAAAAAAAAAAATAAATAAATAAAATAAAAAAGATGTCCTAAATTTCAATTTCTTCCCATTCTTCTTATCCTGTTATCTCTAAAAGGGGGCAAAAATAATAAACCAATCCTTGCAAGATTCAAAATTTCACTTTCACATTACTAGTATCTGCACTGAAAGTTCAAAAAAGTCATTTTACTGTCCCTAGAAATGACTTAATTTTCTTAGATTTTCATATACCATATTTTAGCAAGAATCTTAAGAAAATGTACTAAGGAATTTATAAAACTGTAGCTTATTAAATAATCTTTTAATAACAGACCCCATACATTTCATCAACACTGCACCTATTCATAACTAGCTTTTATTTTTTATTTTGAGACTGAGTCTTGCTCTGTCACCCAGGCTGAAGCGTGGTGGTGCGATCTTGGCTCACTGCAACCTCTGCCTCCTGGGCTCAAGCAATTCTCCTGGCCTAGCCTCCTGCGTAGCTGGGATTTAGGCGCCTGCCACCGTGCCTGGCTAATTTTTGTATTTTTAGTAGAGATGGGTTTCACCATGTTGGCCAGGCTGGTCTCAAACTCCTGACCTGCCTTGGCCTCCCAAACTGCTGGGATTACAGGCATGAGCCACCACATGGGCCCAGCCATAACTAGTTTTTAAAATTATTTCCTTGGGCCAGGCACAGTGGCTCATGCCTGTAATCCTAGCACTTTGGGAGGCCAAGGTGAGTTAGGAGTTTGAGACCAGCCTGGCCAACATGGCGAAACCCTGTCTCTCCTAAAAATGCAAAAATTAGCTGGGTGTTGTAATCCCAGCTTCTCCATCTCCAAAGAAAAAAAAAAATTTTTCCTTGACAATCGCATACAAAAGAACTTCAAGTGAAATATTTACCAACTGCAACTCTTTGTGAGCATTGGTGAATAATTCTAGACAGAAAAGGGAGAATTATTTAGCTAGATAATATCCACATTCCACTTAACAGCAAGGCCTGGTCAGTTTATACTACCCCAATTGTGTATACTTTAGAGCCAAATCTCTGCCAGCATGTCTCCCTGGTGACAGTTGTGCCTTTCTCCCCATCTTTGCCTGTCTAAATCCTTCCCATCTTTTTAAGGTTAGGTTCTTCCAACCCAACCCAACCTTAAAACCTAAAATATAAGTGCTATTGATAATTAGTTCTATAGATACTAGTCTGCCTCCAAAGACTGAAGTTTTTTTTTGGGAGGGAAACTGCCTTGTTTTCCTTTTCTATACATTACAGGGTCTAGCAAATTAAATTACACATAGCAGGCAATAAGTAAATGTTTACAAAATCCTTTTTGAATAAAATGATGCAAAGGAAATGTTCTCAGCTTTAAGGATTATTATGAGGTACTATGGCAAAATGGAAAGATACAGGCTCTGGATTGGACAGACCTGGTTTTGAATTTCAGACACTTAAAAATCTCTTTGAACGATGTCCTCTCCCTAAAGTGGGACAGTATGCACTCCTTAAAAATTGTTGTGAAGTGTTACAGCTCTTTTAGAATTTGTGTAGCAGGTTTTCTGGTTTTCACCAGAAAACTTTTAAATTTTTAAAAATTGCTGTGAAGATTAAATAATAATATACAGTCAAGTCTTTGACAGAACACTTATAATAGGAGAGGCTCAATAAATGTCAGCTACTATTAATTGGTCACAACAAGGTAACTGTTACTTTAAATTATAAACTGAGCAAACCCTTCAAATTACTATCAAATTACTACTTCAGAGAAAATAATTCTCTTTTTCTAGAAATTCTTTGGGTCCTAGCCACTTTATATTCTCTATCATTATCATAATAACCCCCACCAATAACCACAAACAGTACCAACTTCTTACTGACCAAAAAAGCTTTATGCAAATGTCTGTTCCAATTTTTCTTTAAAGTAATAACACATATTTCAAAGATTTTTCAAGTTTCCTAAACAGGGTATACTTCAAGAAAGCACAATAGTAGTAAATTGTGCCTCTGTAAATATTTACTTATTTTTACTCTAACCCATTTCAAAAGTTTTCAAGAATAAATAGTTGCACTTATTTCCCTGAAAGAGATATATACAGGACGTTATTCTTATCTGGTAAGAAAGTAAGTTCTCTTTGCATAAAATTCAATGCTATTTCCTAAGGGAATTTTTCCCATTTGAAAATATCTCGGATGCTGCAGCCAACTACAAAACTTCTGTATGGCAAGGAGAAAATTAACAGAATGAGAAGACAACCACTGATTGGGAGGAAATATTTGCAAACCATACATCTGATAAAGGGCTAATACTGAAAATACATAAGGAACTCAAAACAACTCAATAGCAAGAAAATAACCCAATTTTAAAATGGGCAAAAAGTCTGAACACATTTATCAAAAGAGATACAAATGGGCAACAGACATATGAAAAAATCCTCAACATCTCTAACCAGGGAAATGCAAATGAAAACCGCAATGAGATATCACCTCATGCCTGTTAGAATGGCTGTTATTAAAACAACAAATGATAACAAGTCTTGGGCCAGGATGAGGAGAAAAAGGAACCCTTCTATTTTGTTGGTAGGAATGTAAATTAGTACAGCCATTTTGGAAAATATTAATAGCATGGAAGTTTCACAAAATACTGAAATTACCATGTGACTCAGAAATTCACTTCTGGATAGACAGCCAGAAGAACTGAAATTGGTAAGTCAGAGAGATATCTGCATTCCCATGTGCATTTCAGCAGTATTCACAATAATCAAGATATGAAAGTATCAACCAATCCAACAGATGAATGGATAAAGAAAATGTGTTATATACACACAATGGAATACTCTATAGCCTTTAAAAAGAAGGAAATTCTGTCTTTTGCAACAACAAGGTTGGACCTGACAGATACTATGCTAAGTGAAATAAGCCAGACACAGAAAGATGAATACTGTATGATCTCACTATAAGATATGTGGAATCTAAAACCAGTCTCAGAGAAACAGAATAGAATGGTGGTTACCAGAGGCTGGGGGTCAGGGAAGGGATGGGGAAAGGAAAGACATCAAAGACAGCAATCGGAAGGTACAAAGTTATAGTTAGACTGGAAGAATAAGTTCTAGTGCTCCACTGCACTGCATGGTGACCACAGTTAATAATGTATTGTATACAGTACTGGTTTCACTAAATAAAAGTTACTGTTCTCTATGTTTTTAAAAATTCAAAATAAGCTAAGTATTATTTTTCCAGTTTAGACCTGGAGACACCTATGTGTCTTAGAAATAAAATATGCACTTAGAAATAAAATTGTAGATGTATATGGTTTATTTTGATTTATCATCAACAGCAAGAGTACGACTTGAAAAGCATAAAGATGTGTCTTAAATTAGGATCAATGTTATAAAAAATAGATGGTGGCACTTCCAAATAATTTGCTTTACATTCACTCTTTCAAAAGCCATTTTAATAGTCTTTAGAAATTGTTTTTTCTATTAGTAACCAATTATGAGTTTTATTAGACACAAGTAGGTAGGGAAGCCAGGCGAGTTAGTTATAAGTAGAACAATTTCACTTTAAAACATTCTACAAACTTAAGGGAATAACTGCTTTTCTGGTTATGTCTTAAACACTTGACTATTTACTAAAGCAATTATGTACATCACAGACACACGTGGAGTGGCATACTTCAGGCTTCTCTCTAAGGCCTCTTTTGAACTAGGATTTGACACCCCGCCCCACCTCCCTTACCCACATCCCCCTGTCTCTGGCCTGTCTAGCCCAGTTTTAGCAAGAATCTGCCCACCTTCGATAACTGATCAAGTTCTTCATCCCCTACCTTTGACACGTAAGTCTTTGACCTGCCTTCAGTAAGAATCCCCCTACCCTCATGTCTCTTCTTAATAATTTTCTCCCCCACTCTGCTTATTGACTACATGTAAATACCAGCTGTTTTTACTGTATTAGGAGTAGAACCTGATTTTTTTGCCTTATTGTAATAGTTTTTCTTTTTTTTAGATTAAGTCTTGCTCTGTCACCCAGGATGGAGTGCAGTGGTGCGATCTTGGCTCACTGCAACCTGCACCTCCCGGGTCCAGCAATTCTCCCGCCCCAGCTTCCCAAGTAGCTGGGATTATTACAGGCATCCACCGCCACGCCCTGCTAATTTTTGTATTTTTAGTAGAGATGGGGTTTCACCATGTTGGCCAGGCTGGCCTCGAATTACTGACCCCAGGTGATCTGCCTGCCTTGGCTTTCCGAAGTGCTGGGATTACAGACATACCATACCTAGCCATAACAGTCTTCTTTACTGTTTTAATAAGCATTAGAATAATTTTTACTTGAACTAGGAGTCATTGTATTTCATACCAGTTAGTATAATAGTGTTTAAAAATGACATACTTAAGGGGGGTTAAAAAAAAAAGAAAAAAAAAAAGATATACTTAAGCATAAAATTTACAACATACAAGAATGTCAAATAGCAGCTCCTATTTTCTAGTTATCCCTTTCAACCACTCCCTTTTAATTTATAACTTCTCTACATTCCATGTTAGAAATCATTCCTTATAAGGTATCTCCTAATATAAGGTATCCAGAATGTTGGTAAAAGATTGACAAGCATTCATCTTCTGTGTTTATTTAGAAGTTCAAAGTGATAAGCCACAGTCATCAACTATTAAACAAAATAAAAATTTTAAAGTATTGGCTCAATCTCAGTGAAGGTTAAAAAGTTAAGTCTTATCCTAAACGCAAAATAGCACTGATATATATACACATGAAGGAAAGGATCCTATTTAGTTTAATTTACAGATCTGCCTAAATGTCTAGATCAAGAACTACAGAAATATAAAAATCTGAGGTAAAACGCCCAAACTAGGAAAAGAAGATTAAAATGCATAAAAATATCCCATAAGCAAATTGTTTAGGAGCTTAAATGTGCTTAAAAAAAAATCCACAAGGTTAAAAAATTAGGGAAAAGCCTCTTTGAACCTATTCTGGTCTGAGGGCTGCCCAAAAATAAAATAAATTACGGAAAAATGACCAAGAACTTTGAGCTTCACATATTAGCAAGCAATGATGCAGATGTCAAGTTTGAAACAGTAAAATTTGGCAGTGAGAACACATGATAGATGGAAAAAGCAGGAGTGGGTAACAAGAACGATTCTGTCTTTAAGATCTGGTATGTATATGGCATGTTACATGACATTCTAACCTAAAGAATATCTTTTTACCAAATGTTTTTCCTCAAAATCACTGGGAGTCAAATATGGTTTCACATGCCAGCTTTACCGTTAAATTGCTTGGGTATTAGTTTCTCCATTTGTGATTATAAAATCTACTCATATCTAGGACTGTTTTAAGAACCCAATGAGGTACCATGACATGGACTCCCATACAGCAGATACTTAATTTTTTTCCCTAAGCAAATGCCTAATGTCACTGGATTCTGAGTTCTGTTATCTTTAAAAAAAAGTTCAGCTCTTTGTGTTTAACAATTTGTTCATTCAAACCACAAAACAATTCATTTGGTCTCAGGCACTGAGGTGAATACTAAACATAAAGACAAAGAGTAGAACTGTCAAAGTAAGCCAACAGATTATCTTTTGCCTTAAATTAGTGGTTCTGGACCTTGTCTACACATTAGAATAGTCTGGGAAGATTTAAATATACTGATATATGGGTTCCACCTGCAGAAATTCTGACGTAATAGATCTGGGGTAGGGCTTGGGCATCAGTTTAAAAAGCTTCCACAGGTAATTTTAGCGTGTCGCCAAGGTTGAGAGTCACTATCTTCAGCTAATATAAAGTGCAAATCATTCTGGTGGATATAAACAACGTGAGATGAATATAATATATAGTAACAACCTTAGCTTTCCAATCTTTGTATACTTTACCACTGCTAACAAAACAACTTGTACAAATAATAGCCCTCAGTAAAGATGTGCCAACATTTAAAACTAACTATAATTCAGGCTGGGCATGGTAGGCTCATGCTTGTAATCCCAGCACTTTGGGAGGCCAAGGCAGGCAGATTGCTTGAGCCCAGGAGTTTGAGACCAGCCTGGGCACACAGTGGTATCTCATCTCAAAAAATAAAAAATAAAATAATCAGCCGGGGCTGGGTGCAGTGGCTCATGCCTGTAATCCTAGGAGTCTGAGATCAGCCTGGGCACAGAGTGATTATCTTGTCTCAAAAAATAAAAAATAAAATAATTAGCTGGGGTCGGGTGCAGTGGCTCATGCCTGTAATTCCAGGAGTTTGAGACCAGTCTGGGCAATATAGTGAGACTGTCTCTACAAAAAAAAAAAAAAAAAAAAATTGTTTTAAGATAGGGTTTCACCATGTTGGCCAGGCTGGTCTTGAACTCCTGACCTCTATTGATCTGCCCACCTCTGCCTCCCAAAGTGCTGGGATTACAGGCGTGAGGCCACCACGCCCGGCCAAAAAAAAAAAAAAGCTGTTTTAATTAGCTGCATGCCTTCAGTCCCAGCTACTCAGCAGGCAGGCTGAGGTGGGAGGATGGGTTAAGCCCAGGAGACAGAGGTTGCAGTGAGCCAAGATCCCACCACTGAACTCCAGCCTGGGTGTCAGAGTGAGACCCTGTCTCAAAAATACAATTAAAAACAACTTTAATTCAAATCAGCAAAATTGCCAAAGCAGTAGTACAGATTACACAAAGCACAGAACTTAAGAGCAAGGAGATGGATATTGAGCTGGGTTGGCGAAAGACAACTACAAAGAAAAGGAGAAGCTGGGCTCTGCCAAGTGCTTTAGATGGGGTGGAAGGGAGGGCACAATGAGTGAGGGAATAAGAACAAAAAAGGTAGTGGGAAAACACCCTTTTGTTTGGTAAAACAGAGGAAATAATAAAAGAGAAGGATGAAGTAAGTCAGACAGCAGTAATGATGCTAATATCAAATCTGGTTTTATTCTGTATGTCACAGGCAATCGTCACTTGCTGAAGCTTTTTTAGGACAAAGCTCCATTAATACAAATCTAGGCCGGGTGAGGTGCCTGTAATCCCAGCATTTTGGGATATGGAGGCAGGCGAATTAGAAGGTTAGGAGTTCAAGACCAGCCTGGCCAACATAGTGAAACCCCATCTCTACTAAAAATACAAAAATTATCCGGGCATAATGGCACGTGCCTGTAGTCCCAGCTACTCGAGAGGCTGAGGCAGGGGAATCACTTGAACCCAGGAGGCGGAGGTTGCAATGAGCCAAGATTTTGTCACTGAACTCTAGCTTGGGCAACAGAGAAGAGATTTTGTTAGAATGAATGAATGAATGAATGAATAAATAAAATCTATCAGTAATACAGAAGTACCAGAATCCTCAATATGGCCTCACAAAATTTGGAAATCAGACTGCCCAATGAGAGTTGACAACGAAATCAAGAAAGATGCTATCAAAGCAAGATTCATTCACTCAACAAATATCAGAAGACCCACTACGTTCTAGGCAATGGTGACTCACTAGCATATTGTCTTCATAGAGTTTACATTGTAGTGGGTAAAGAAAACAGAGAAGATTAAGTAAAATACTAGCTAGCAAGTGATAAATGCTAAGGAGAAAAAAGGCAAAGAAAGGGACATGAAATGTTAGAATTTGGAATTGGACAGAATAACCAGAGAAGGCTTCATTAAGGAGGCGACTTCTGGTTAAGTATCTGAAGTGAAGGATATAGAAGGAAGAGAACTCCAGAAAAAAGAACAAATGCAAAGATTCTTCAGTGAGAATATGTGATTGGAACAGAGAAGACTAGGAGAAGAACAAGTAGGAGATAAAGTAAGAGATAAGTGGCAAAGAGGTAACATCCCAGAACACAGGGACTTGTCAGAAGAAGATGGGAAGCCATGAGAGGGCTTTGAGCAGAAAAGTCACATTTTCTGACCTACATTTTAACCAGATCACTCTGGATGCTTCATTGAGGATAGATTGCTGGGAAGAAGCAACAGCAGAAGCAGGGAAACCAGAAAAAATAGTATGGTAATAATCTAGAGGTCATAGTGGTTTCTTCCAGAGTGGTTAGAATAAAGGTGTGGTAAGAAATAGTCAAATTCTGGGTTTATTTTAAAGACAAATCCTACAGGATTTGCCAGTGGACTATATGTGGACTGTGAGAGAAACAGGAGTCAAAGATAACGCTAATGTTTTTGACCTGAGCAACTAAAGAATGGAAGTGTCATTAACTAAGGAGGACAAACTGAAGGAGAAGCTGTAGCATGCAAATTTCTGACACATAACCAGCCCTCCAAAACTCTCCTGCTAGTAACCTATCTAGAGAAAAAATGTCCATTGCTGTTATACAAAGACCTGACTTGGTTTTGGTGTTGGGTATATATGCCTATTATGAAAGAAAATGCCATCAGTATTTTAGACTATCTAGTTAACTTCCTTTCTTCTAATTCCATGCTCCATTAAAACATTCTAACTTGATTTCCCATGTTCCTGACTTATCTGAAAAAAAGAATCTAGTTCCTTCTATATGTTATTCCACTTTTATACATTAGTTTCATAAGCCTAGCTAAAATGAGTTTATCCCCGAGAGAGACTTGGGTTTAGTATCCTGATCAATCAGGCTTCTAAGCTAAATAAGCAAAGGACTAAGATTTGAACCACAGCAAGTTCGCTAAGATAATGGTTCTCAAGTATCCCAATAATTATTGAGAGGCTTATTACTAATAATTTCTGACCACTGGTTCCAAAAAATTCTGATTCAGTACACATAGGACAGAACTCAGAAATCTGCTTTTGAAAGAAAGAGATTCTACTGTAGGCAAGGATGTTCTAAGATACTGTCATACTGTAAAGTTTTTCCCTGAGCTTTTCACAGGGACTTGAATGATCTTTTTCCAGAGCCATGTTTTTCAACGTGTGTTTAATAACACAACACAAATACTAGAATTCTTCATGGCATACTTAAGCTCAAAAGGGCACTAAGCAACTTCCTTTTTTTTTTTTTTAAGACAGAGTCTCACACTGTCACCCAGGCCAGGCTGGAGTTCAATGGCATGATCTCGTCTCACTGCAACCTACTATTATCAGATTCAAGTGATTCACCCAAGTAGCTGGGACTACAGGTGTGTGCCACTATGCCCGGCTAATTTTTGTATTTTTTGTAGAGGTGGGGTTTTACTATGTTGTTCAGGCTGTCTTGAACTCCTGGGCTCAAGCAATCTGCCTGCCTTGGCCTCCCAAAGTGCTGGGATTACAGCCATGGACCACAGCACTGGGCCATTCAGCAACAATTATAATGCAGTCAGGACCACAGAACACCAACGTTTCAGTATCTGTAAAAGCAACCAGGTTACTACATCATTAACTTGGTTGCTGTTTAGGACTATGTCATTATTTCATCAAAACTGCTTACTCTCTTACTAGATACTCAAAGGAATCAAAATGGGTAAGAGCATAGGCTCTGACAGCAGACAACAGCATTGTATCCACTCTGCCATTTACTAGTTCTGGACACTTGGGCATATATTTTAACCCGAAATGTGCCTGTGCCTTAGTTTACTCTACTGTAAAATGGGTATAAGTATCTGTCCTATAAGGATGTTGTGAGATAAATGCATGATTAATACATAAAGTAGCTAGCACAAAATAAGCACTTAAATGTCATCCTAATATAAAACAAAGAACCATAAGGCAAAGTTCTCTCACCATCTTCCTTTGGTGCAGTCTGGCATTATGCTGTTTTCTTGTTTATACAGTATGTTATACCATGACCTATACTCAACAGAACATTCCATCAATGTTCCATTTCACCAACACTGCCTTAACAACCTGTATGTGCAGTTGCAGCAAAGATAAATTATACACATTGCTCAAAATTTCATAATACATTGTAACTGTGAAGAATTTATGATAAACCAGGAAGGATATAGAGAAAAAGAAGAGGCCTAAGGCAGACATAATTAAAGATGTTGTTAAAAGTAATTCAAGCAAGGCAGGGCGCAGTGGCTCACGCCTGTAATCCCAGCGCTTTGGGAGGCGGAGGCAGGCGGATCACTTGAGGTCAAAAGTTCGAGACCAACATGGAGAAACCCTGTCTCTACTAAAAATACTAAAAAATTTGCAGGGCCTTGTGGTGGTTGCCTGTAATCCCAGCTTGAACCCAGGAGTTGGAGATTGCAGTGAGTCAAGATGGTACCACTGCACTCCAGCCTCGGTGACAGACTGAAACTCCATCTCAAAAAAAAACAAAAACAAAAAACAAGAATTCAAACATTAAAAAAAGGTCATGAATGAAAATAATGGCAGAAGAAATGTGGACAGGTTAGAGGTATTATTAAGTGAAAAGTGTATTTGTTTGTATATGCCTAAAATTAGAAAAGATATTCGCAATTAGAAAGGAATTGGTAATATTGGCTGCTTGTCAGGGAAACTGGGTGGATAGAAAACAGGGGCAGGAGGTCTTTTCTACCATTTTAATTTTTTGGGGGGGGCAGGTAGAGACCGAGATCTTGCTGTGTTGCCCAGGCTAGTCTCAAACTTCTGGGCACAAGTGATTGTCCCGCCTCAGCCTCCGAAACTATCGGATTACAGGTTGGCAGCCACCTTGGCTAGGGTTGGGCTCTCATCTGTCAAGCAGGTTCAGGTTCAATTCTACCCCTTTGAGAAGTGGAGTTGATAAGGACCTTCCTCTAGGTGTAATGAGAAGGTCCACTCCGCCAATCTCAACTGCTCAGCTATTGTGGACATGAGGCGCACACGCAGCACAATGACTCTGAGCCCTGTGTGGAAATGCTGTTCAGTGATGCTGTGTGAACATCACCTCATTATGTGCTGCACCCATCTTACCACTCTGGAATTGCTCACTGCCTTTGCCTCCCACATTGAGGCCAGAGATGTGGCAAGGAGCCAAGAGTGAACTGGTACTGAGCAATGACAGTGCCAAAAAGACCAACAAGCTGATTTTAGCCTGGACTAGAACACTTATCTAAAAAGAACCTGCCTTAATCATTCAAATCACTATGTGGAGGGCCACAGTGTAAGGTCCTCCAAATGCTTAGCAAGACCAAGATATCATAATCAGGAAGCTAACTTATGGGGCTGGGAGGCTGAAAGTACGGTGACCATTATGTTTCTGGGTCAAGGCAAGATTGGGGAGGTGTCTGGGTGAACCTGAATTTATTTCACTTTCTTACATAATCACTGCTCACTCGAGGTACCTCTTACCCTTATTTACCAAATGTAGTTGGAAAGAATATTGTCAGAGTGAGTGCTGTTTTCTCCATCCTCATCTTTCTATCTCAGTAGCATCTGCTACTCTTTTAATTCATGCCTAGGAAAACTTTTCCCCCCTTGGGTCCTTTTCCTTTAAAACACACACTTATTTTAATCTGATCACTTAAAGGAGAGTACTTCCAGCAGGTGAAGGAAATACTTTCATTAGGGGCTTTGCAAGGTTCCAAGTATATATACATCATCATTTTGGTAACCATAAAGCTTTGCAGTTTATGGCATCTATTAGGAAGATGCTCCCAGTGGGGTCAAATATTCTCAGCAGTGGCATGGCAGAGCACCAATGATGGTAGCAGATGCTTAGCTACAAGGAATGCACAGAGGCACCCAAACTGTGGACATACTCTTGGAACACAAGAAACACCCAGAGACTAACAGAAATAATTGTGGGGTAAGGGGTGTTTTATAGGAGATGGAGTATGAACTGGGGAAATATGAGAATTAATGAAGTTGTGTTCTCTTTCATACCATTAGGCTGTGCCTACACTGTGTGCTTGGCACTATGCTAGGCATTAGATAAAAAAACATGGTTTCAGGAGGCCGAGGAGGGCGGATCACAAGGTCAAGAGATCGAGACCATCCTGGCCAACACGGTGAAACCCTGTCTCTACCAAAAATGCAAAAAAATTAGCTGGGCATGGTGGCGTGTGCCTGTAGTCCCAGCTACTCAGGAGGCTGAGGTAGGAGAACTGCTTGAACCCGGGAGGCGGAGGTTGCAGTGAGCTGAGGTCACGCCACTGCACTCCAGCCTGGCACCTGGTGACGGAGTGAGACTCTGTCTCAAAAAAAAAAAAAGGTTTCAGTTACCAAGGAACTCACAGTCTTGCTATCAGGACAAATAAAGGAAAGCAGACAATAACTAGAACCTCCTGGAACATGTGAGTTTGCACCTGCTTAAATTAGTCTTTATCCCTGTCCCAGCATTTGTTAACAGATTATATCAATATCTCTCAGCAAAGCTAACTGAAAAGTGAAGATGGAAGAATGACAGTATTAATACTAATTGATGTCTTGTTAGAAAACAGCCATATCAAACAACCTTTAGGACTTACTTTATCCTACAAACGTAACTAATACAGGTAATAAAAAGTCAAGGAGGTAAGGAGGTAATACAAAGTCAAGGAAATTCAGTTTCAAAGTACAAATATTTTTCATGTGCTCTAACAGAGCCCTCACATTTCATCTATTCACAACATTTTCTACAGCTCTGCTAAATAATTTTGATAAACCTGTTTCTCAAAAATGCCTTAAAACTGCTACTATTGTCTAAACTGAAAGCATACAGTTTTTCTTAATACTGAAAACTTTATCTTATTATTGAGAGCATTGTCTAAACTGAAAGCGTAACTTCTCAATTACCGTATTTTTGAAACCACACACAAATATTCTACTAGTTAGGCTGAAGGGAAAAAATATGCCAATCACACTTTTTCAGCCCTAAAATTCTCTTCGCTTTTGTTTTACAAATGTTGAATCATGAAATAAAGGAAACAGACAATGAAAGACAAGGAAAAGAACCCAAAGAAGTAGTTCATCTCATATTTCAGGCTTCCTAATTATGGTATCTTGGTCTTGGCTAAGTATGTAACTAAAAAGCTCAAGTTCATTTTCAGAAACTGTGAACTCAAAGATAGAACTAAAACATTTATTTCTAAAAGTTATTACACATTCAACTTCCTGTTTTATTTAGACAGCTCCTCATGACCATTTCAGGTAACAAAACCCAACTTCCTCTTTATAAAGTGATTAAAAAAAAAAAACTTCAGGCTGGTCCGATGGTAGTGGGTTATCAGAACTTATTAACATTAGTGTCACTAAAGTTGGTATACAACCCCCCACTGCTAAATTTGAATGGCTTTAAAAAAAAAAAAAAAACCTCAGCAGTTAGTTATGAGAATGGATGATTTTACTAGCTTTTACAGAAATATTTATAAGGAAATTAGAGTCCATTCATTATCACCAAAATTTCTAAAGGTTTACTGCCTTTAGAAAATGTAACAAAGATAAAAAGCAGTATTAACATATATTTGGCAACAAAAGGAGTATGCTAGAAGAGGAAACTGGTCACAGACCTGCTATTATCAAACCAAGACTGGACCTGCAAGGTAGCTCACGTGTGTAATCCTAGCACTTTGCGAGGCCGAGGCGGGAGGATCATGAGGTCAGGAGTTTGAGATCAGCCTATAGTGAAATCCCGTCTCTACTGAAAAGACAAAAATTAGCTGGACATGGTGGCAGGCACCTGTAATCCCAGCTACTTCGGTGGCTGCAACAGGAGAATCGTTTGAACCCAGGAGGCAGAGGTTGCAAGGAGCTGAGACCACGCCACTGCACTCCAGCCCGGGTGACAGTATGAGACTCTGTCTCAAAACAGAAACAACCCAAGACTATTAACGTTATTAACTAAAACACTGTCAGTATCTAAAGGCATCTTAATTGACACTTTAAAAAATATATTTTCCCAAGTTTAATTAAAGGCATTCTAACCTGGTATCAAAGACAAAAATCCAACACTGCAATGTGTACCACGTAGGCACAATAAACTGAAAAGTGTATTATTCAAATTATTTGTGAAATTTTGGCTGGGTGAGGTGGCTTAAGCCTGCACTTTAGGTGGCTGAAGGCGGATGGATCGCTTGAGCCGAAGAGTTGGAGACCAGCCTGGGCAACAAGACGAAACCCAGTCTCTACAAGAAACACAAAAATTAAATGGGCGTGGTGGCGCAAGCCTGTAATTCCAGCTCCTTGGGAGGCTGAGGCAGGAGAATCGCTTGAACCCGGGAGGCGGAGGTTGCAGCGAGCCAAGATTGCGCTACTGCACTCCAACCTGGGCGACACAGCAACACTTTGTCTCAAAAAAAAAAAAAAAAAAAAGTGAAATTTTATTGTAACAGTGTTTTTGCTTACTTTTATTTGAATCATTAACTATTTCCTTTAGAACAATTTATTATAGATTGATTTCCAGCATAAGCTCATATATAAATCTTTGTTTTTGTCCTAAATCTTAAACATTTATGAAGATCAGTTTCCAAATAAGAGAAAATCTAATGCTGTTGTTGTTCGATGGCTTGTTAAGCATTTCAAAATGGCATGCCATATGTAGCTATATCAAGTTATTCTGTACAGAGGACTTATGGATCTTAACAGTCCCCTCCCCATTCCAATTTCTTATTAAAAAAAGACCCAGGTAGATTTACAGAGTACTCAAGGGGGCACATTTTCTAATAGCCACAGTGGGAGACAAATGTCATAATTCTTGTGCAATAAGTTGTCTTGTGAGATCCACTCTAAGTTCTATGTGCCCTAAAATCATGTACTTACTGAAAAGCCTGACAAACTGTTATGAAACCGTGCAACTGTCAGAAGAAAAGTTAGTCCACCTAACTTAGAATGTGCTCTTGTATTTAAGACAATTTTCAAGAAATAAGCATACAAATTGCACACTGACAAATTCAAGTAATCAAAGACTCCACAGTGGGGCATCAAAGAAGGCAGGATGCTTTGTCCAGACTTGAATGTGTTAACATGAGGTTTATTATGTGTTACAGAAAACCTTTCTGGAGGTGAAGAAAATCCATCAGCTATTCTAGATTTGTTAAGAAACAAAATTTTCAAAAATTATCGTTAAAAGGATGTGTCTACAGGGAAAGCCTGGTGTTCAAATTCTGAAGCAAAGGCCCTGAGGCTCACAGATTACAGCGAATCAGTCAGGCGACAGTACGTGAGAAAAAGTAGAGGATGTGTAGTGAGGTGGACATTTGGGACCTCTCTCTGTCGAGGAGTCGTGACAGCAAAATCACTTCCTGAGGAAGGAGGAGCAAAAGGGAAGTTAAGAGGCCATCCTGATCAGGAAGTGACTCGCCCTAAGCTAACCCCACTTATATCTACAAACGGGGGGATGGGTGAGCCCCAACTGCTAAAGGCGGTAAAATAACTGCTTTTTGCTATGTCCCAACATAACCGTCACCCCCTCTCAAAATTACAGAAAAAAGTCCACAGTCACCATCCAATAAAGGAAACATCTGTTCCCTTGCAGGGAGGCCGCTGGGCTGTGCCTCAGGCCCGGGAGGAAAGGAGAGTCGAGGAACGAGGAACTGGGGCCACCGTGAGGCAGAGGAAAGCCCCGTAAGAGGAAAGCGTCCTGACTGCGGAGAGCGTATGTCAGCACAGGCCAAGAAGTTTTTTTTTCCTGGAGACACTGCCAGGCTCCCAACGCAGCCCGGCCGGGCGCCTGTTCCCTGTCGGGGGACGAGGTAAGAAAGAGAGCCGGACACCCCTTACCTTCTCCTCATCCGACACACGATCGTCGAAGTCGGCCATCTTGGGCTGTTCTGGCCCAGCCCGGCTGCGGGCGCGAGGCAGGCCGGGAAGGAAGCCGAGTGATGGAATCACCGCGGGGACCGTCGGAAGGACCCGCCCGGAAACGCCGACCGAGAGGGCGCCATGTCAGATATGGGCGGGGGTGACGTCTCCTAACGCCAGCGCCCTAGGAAGTCGGCTTTGCCTTCGGTGATTTGAAGTCTAATATCTTTCTCATTCCTCATCCATCTAATGGGCGCTGGCAGCGTGTTTCGATTTTTCTTGGCTCCTGGCCTCCATCCAAGTAGCTATTGCTACTCCTATAAGTTTTTCTGGTACCCGTTTATCTTCATGACAGCCGAGTCCAAAGCGCTAAAAGCTGCTCGGCCGCTGGAACGATCCGTGGCTTTTCCAACCCCGGGGGGGCAGGGGTGTGAAAGGTGACCCTCATCTCGCTTGGAAGCAGTAACGCTTCACTTTGGGGTCACATCTCAGTCCAGTCGTCCAGAACAGGCATTGCTGTCCGCCCCTTCCCTGCCCCACGAAGGAAGAGGTAGCCCCAATCTTGGGACACGCTCCTCCACCTTCGAAATCTTCTCGGTCCGGGTTCCCCCGGACTCAGCCCTCACAGAGACCGACTGAAGGTCCGCCACTATCCCAGGATTCCCGACTCCCGGTTTCCTGTCCTTCTCCCCTCCCAGCTCCCGGCGCCTGCGGTAGCGGCAAGATGGCGGACCGTGGCTGTTTGGCGGAAGCCGAGGCTGCTGGAGCGACTCCTGCACTTGTTCTCGGCCTAAACCCGACTCTGGGCTGGAGGGAGCGACTGCGGGCCGGATTGGCGGGGACTGGGGCCTCGTTATGGTTCGTGGCGGGACTCGGACTGCTTTACGCTCTGAGGATCCCTTTGAGGCTGTGTGAGAATTTGGCAGCGGGTGAGAGGACCAGACCTTCTGGGGCAGGGCTGGGGGCCAGGAAAGGTGTTGTGGGCAAGAGCCAAAGGGCAGAGATTCTCGGTAGTTATGACTCTGAGGAGTCGATGATGCGTGACCAAGTGCGTTCTTTTTCTTTTGGGCTGCAACCTTGCAGTTGATTGTCAAACCTGCTGCCGCTACCGGCTCGTCCCTAGAGCTCTTAAGGTCCGCCCTCTCTCTTATGTCCTCGTTTTTCCGTGGAAAAGCCACCTAACAAACTATAAGCTTCAGGTATTAGGACAGAAGAGTGCATTTTCGGATTAGGATACGTAACTTATATACACCCCCACCACTGGTAGGATCCCTTAAAAGTCACTACTTTGAGTCTTCCACCGCCCAGCTGAGAGAACTCATACCCAGACAACAAAGATGAGCACATCTGTAGTTTAAAGATTTCAAAGAAAGAAAATGGCATGATTTTAATTGATAGTTCTCTTGTTTTAAAATAATTCTGTTTTTTTTTTTTTTTTT
>PVKV010030752.1:0-21884 GCA_004027835.1 Alouatta palliata
CACTTTGGGAGGCTGAGGCGGGTGGATCACGAGGTCAAGAGATCGAGACCATCCTGGTCAACATGGTGAAACCCTGTCTCTACTAAAAATACAAAAATTAGCTGGGCATGGTGGCACGTGCCTGTAGTCCCAGCTACTCGGGAGGCTGAGGCAGGAGAATTGCTTGAACCCAGGAGGTGGAGGTTGCGGTGAGCCGAGACCGCGCCATTGCACTCCAGCCTGGGTAACAAGAGCGAAACTCCGTCTCAAAAAAAAAAAAAGAAATTAACTCAGAATGAATCAAAGACCTAAACGTAAAAGCTAAAGCTCTCAGAAGAAAATACAGAGGTAAAATTTTCACGATACTGGGTTTGACAAAGGATTTTTAGATATGGCACCAAAAGCAACAAAAGACAGATGAATTGTACTCCCACATTTTAATGTTTGTGCTTCAGAGGACCTTATCAAGTGAAAATAGAACCCACAGAATGAGAGAAAATATTTACAAGTCATTTATGTAATAAGGAACTTGTATCCAGAATATATGAAGAATTCTTATAACTCAGTAATAAAAATAACAACTTTTTAAACAGGTAAAAGATCTGAATGGAGATTTCTCCAGAAAGATATGCAAACAGTCGTGAGTATGTGAAAAGATGTTCCACATCATCAGTCGTCAAGGAAATGCAAAACGAAACCACAACGAGATGCCACTTCACATCCAGTAGGATGACTGAACCAAACAGTCGGAAATAATAAGTGTTGGGAAGGATGTGGGGAAACTGGAACCCTCATACACTGCTTATAGGAATGTAAAATGGTACGGCCATTGTGGAGAAGTCTGGCAGTTTCTCAAACGATTAAACAATATTACCATAAAACCCAGCAATTTCACTCCTAGACTAAAAGAAATAAAAACATATGTCCAGAGAGAAACTTGTACATGAATGTTTACATCAGCATCATCCATAATAATCCAAGAGTAGAAACAACTCAAATGTCTATCAACTGATGAATTAATGAACAAAATGTGGCATATCCATAAAATGGAATATTTGGTAATAAAAAGGAATGAAGTACTGATATATGCTACAACATGGTGAACCCTGAAAACATGCTAAGTGAGAGAAGCCAGTTACAGAGGACCACACATTATATGATTCCATTCATCTGAACATCCATGCCGGGGAAATCTAGAGAGACAGACAATAGACTGGTGGTCACTTAGCACTGAGAGAGGAGAGGATGGGAATAAAGGGGATAGAGAACGCACATGAGTTTCTTTTTGAGATGATGGGAATGCTCTAAAACTGGCTGTGGTAATGGTTGTCACTTAATTGTGCACTCTAAAAGGGAGAATTGTATGGTATGTGAATTATACTTCAATAAAGCTGTCTTTTTAAAAAACAAGAGTCAGAATGTGAAGTTACAGAGTCAAAGTCCTATTGTTGGTTTTGAAGCTGGAGGAGACTAAAAGCCAAGAAATTTGAGTGGCTTCTAGAAGCTGAGAATGACTTCTGGCTGATAGCCAGCAAAGAAATTAGGATCTCAGACCTTCACCACATGAAAATGAATTCTGCCAACATGAGGGTGTCTGGAAGGAGACTCTCCCTATCACTGCCAAATAAAAACCCAGGCTGGCCAACACTTTAATTCTGACCTCCTGAGGTCCTCAGAATACCCGGCAGAGCTTGCTTGGACTTCTAATCTAGAGAACTTTGAGATAATAAATGACTGCTGTGAACCAGGGGCAATGGCTCAAGTCTGTAAAAGCAGGACGACTTAGAGAGGCTGGAATTTGAGGCTGCAGCGTGCTATGACTGCACCACGGCACTCCAGCATGGGTAACAGAGACCTTGTATCTTAAAAAAACAAAAATAAAAAATAAATGAGTGTTGTTTTAAACCACTAAATTTGTAGTGCTTTACGGCAGCAAAAGAAAACTAATACAGGTCTCCTTTCCACTTCCCCCTTTGTGGGGAGCGCCTTTGCACGTGCTATTCCAGTGTGAGGAATGCTGTGCTTCCTGCTGTCCAGGTGGTGGTTTCCTTCTCATCGTTTAGGTCTCAGCTTTCATGTCAGACTCAGAGGCATTCCCTAGCCTATCTGAAACACTATCTACCCCAACCTACCTAACTCACACCTCTATCCTATGCCCACTGTCGTTTCTCCATGTCCTATTTCTTATTTTTCTTTGGTGGGGAGAGGGTAGAGGCGGGGTCTTGCCACGTGGCTCAGGCTGGTCTTGAACTTCTTACAGGTGTGAGCCACCATGCCTGGCCTTCATGTCCTATTTCTTTTTCTTTCTTTTCTTTTTTCTTTTTCCAGACACGGTCTAGCTCTGTCATCCAGGCTGGAGTGCAGTGGTGCAATCTTGGCTCACTGCACTCAACCTCCCCAGGCTCAGGGGATCCTCTCGCCTCAGCCTCTTGAGTAGCTGGGACTACAGGCAGCTTAAAAAAAAAAAAAAAAAAAAAAAGCCTGGGACAAGGGCTATGGTAATTACCAGCCAGGAACTATGGATGAAAACCAATATATAATACCACACTGGTACTATTTTGAGTCATTAGAAATATAACAATGGAAAAGGAAAATAAAGTCTCTGTCCCTATTAGCACCACGCCTGGCTAATTTTTATATTTTTTGTAGAGACGGGGTTTTGCCATATCGACCAGGCTGATCTCAAATTCCTGGCCTCAAGTGATGCACTCATCTTGGCCTCCCAAAGTGCTGGGATTACAGGCGTGAGCGACTGTACTCAGCCATCTATCTCCCTCACTGCCAGAATGCAATTTGCTGAGGACAGAGACCTTATTTTCCTTCTCCACTGTTGTATTTCTAGTGACTCAAATAGTACCAGTGTGGTATTATAATATATATTGGTTTTTGTCCACGGTTCCTGGCTGGTAACTATCATAGCCCTTGTCCCAGTCTTTTTCTTTTTTTGAGACAGGGTTTCGCTCTGTTGCCCAAGCTGGAGTGCAGTGGTGAGATCTTGGCTCACTGCAACCTCTGCCTCCTTGATTCAAGCGATTCTCCTGCCTCAGCCTCCCAAATAGCTGGTACTACAGATGCCTGCCACCATGTCTGGCTAATTTTTGTATTTTTTGTAGAGACAGGGTTTCACCATGTTGGCCAGGCTGGTGTCCAACTTCTGACCACCAGTGATCCACCACGCCCAGCCGCAGGCTTTTGTTATAAGATTGGGTGTGTTAGGCCTCATGAGCAGCCTCTCTTTCTCCTGCCCTCCTTTCACCTGCCCCAAGACAGGATTCAACTCCCCACCACCCCACACCATGCCTTTCTGATGATGGGTCTTAAACCCTCCCCAGAGAGGGTCCTCGCTCTGAGGGAGGAATGCTGATGTCAGAAGCCTCCATAAAATCCCAAGAGAACTGGGCCCAGGAAGCTTTCAGGTAACTGAACACAGTGGAGGTTCCTAGAGGGCATGCACCCAGGAAGGGATGGCAGCTCTGCACCTTCCTCCATTTCTCGCTCCCAGCATCTCCTTCATCTGTAATCTTTGCAATATTCATTGTAATAAATCAGTGTCTCCCCCGAGTTCCGTAAACCACCTCAGCAAACTAATCGAACCTAAAAAGGGAGCCATGGGAACCCCAACTTGAAGCCAGTCAGTCAGAAGTTCTGAAGGCCCAGAGTTGTACCCGGTGGGAGTTGGAAGGGGCAGTCATGGGGACTGAGTCCTCACCCTGTGGGATCCGACACTATCTCCAGGTAGATAGTGTTGGAAGTGAACTAGAAGACACCTAGCTGGTGTGGTGTGTGGAAGAATCCCCACACATATGGTCCCTTCTGTGTTGATGATTGCTGTGGCGTGAGTAGAGGAAAAGCACAGTTTGAGGAATTTTTTCCCTATACCATCAGGCATATCATAGGTTCATACATCTTTGTTGAAAGAACAGTAACTGAATGAATAAGGTTATTGTAGAGACCATAAAATAACACGGCTATAAAGCAATGACACATACTAAATGCTTCATAAATACAAAAACCCTTCCCCTGGGCCAGGCACAGTGGTTCAAACCTACAATCCCAGCACTTTGGGAGGCAAAAGTGGGAGGATGGCTTAAAGGTGGGATGGTTAAACAAACTGGGGCATGATCACACAAGAGAATACCTAACACTAAAAAGAACAAACTATTAACACACGCAAAAAGCTGGAAGCTCAAAAGCAACATGCTGAGGTTTTTAAAAAGTCCATCTTGGCCGGGCACAGTAGCTCACACCTGTAATTCCAGCACTTTGGGAGGTGGATCACCTGAAGTCAGGAGGTCAAGACCAGCCCAACCAACATGGAGAAACCCCATCTCCACTAAAAATACAAAATTAGTCAGGAATGGTGGCACATGCCTGTAATCCCAGCTACTTGGGAGGCTGAGGCAGGAGAATCACTTGAACCCGGGAGGCAGAGGTTGGATCACACCACTGCACTCCAGCCTGCGCAACAAGAGTAAAACTCCATCTGAAAAAAAAAAATCTATCTTAGAAGGTACATACTCTAGGATTTATGTAAACTTTCCAAATGATGAAACTATAGATATGGAGGACAAATCAGTGCTTTTTCCAGGTTAAGAGTGGTAAAGGCAAGGGAGAAGAGGGGAAGGAAAATGGTGTAAGCAGAGTTAACCCAGCAGGCCTGAGTTGCTCAAATGATGCATATTCTCAGATGGGCCTGCTTTCTGTGACTGTTCCTTGGTCAGCTCCTAGAAACTGACGTCTTGTACTGTTGGGTATGCCCTAAATGATAAGGGTGTTTTATATGGTTACAGTACTGAACCACACTGTATCAGCTTGTCTAGATATTTTGTCCAAATTGTATGATTTATAGTGAACACCTGCTTTCCTTCTGGAGTTGCTGTAACAGTGGTCAGTCGCAAAGGGAATATATATGCCTGTGTGATTCGGTTTGGCTCTGTGTCCCCACCCAAATCTCATGTTTGACTGTAATCCCCAATGTTGGAAGTGGGGCCCACGAAAGGTGGGGCAGTTACTCATGAATGGTTTCGCACCATCACCTGTGGTTCTGTTCTCATGAGATCTGGTTGTTTAAAAGTGTGTAGCACCTTCTTTCTTGCTCCTGCTCCTACTCCCACCATGGCAGATGCTTTGCTCCCCCCACCTTTGCTTTCCACTATGATTGGAAGCTTCCTGAGACCTCCCCGGAAGCAGAAGCTACAATGCTTCCTGTACAGCCTACAGAACTATGAGCCAATTAAACCTCCTTTCTTTATAAAGTACTCAGTCTCAGGTATTTCTCTGTAGCAATATAAGAATGAACAAACTAATATAATATGTGACCAGCCTCCAATAAAAACCCTGGATTCTGAGGCTTACATGAGCTTTCACAATAGAAAATATTTCACACGTGTTGCTATAGTTTACTGCTGAGGAAGTAAGCACATCCCGAGCAACTCCACACAGCTCCTGTTTGAGCACTGCACTCCAATAAACAGGAGCTTGACTGAGCAACCTGGGCAATAAAGAATGCACAATTCAGTTGGTCCCACTTACATTGGGGAAGACACAGTAAAAATCATCTCTGCCACTGGGACAGTTAGGATTCTGTAAATTATGCCCCAGGGCTAGGATTTACTCCAGTTCCAGGTACCCTAAAAAGGCCAGAGAGGTACAAAGGGTATTTATAAAGCTCACAGAACTACTGGTGTTCTTTCTTAAGGCTCTGGATGCAAACCAGTTTCGTCTCAGAAAAGCAAAACCGAAACACTCTGCAGAGGTGATTAGTTTCCCACTATCCTTCTTAAAAGGGTCTTGCTTCCCCGGTTGGGTGCAGTGACTCACGCCTGTAATCCCAGCACTTTGGGAGGTCGAGGAGGGTGGATCACGAAGTCAAGAGATCAAGACCATCCTGGTCAACATGGTGAAACCCTATCTCTACTAAAAATACAAAAATTAGCTGGGCATGGTGGCACGTGCCTGTAGTCCCAGTCACTCGGGAGGCTGAGGCAGGAGAATTGCTTGAACCCAGGAGGCGGAGGTTGCGGTGAGCCGAGATTGCACCATTGCACTCCAGCCTGGGTTAATAAGAGCGAAACTCCGTCTCAAAAAAAAAAAAAATAACAGTGTTGCAATAACTGGTCAGCAATCTGATACCCCTATATTAACTGCAGGTATACGTAAATAAAGTTTTTAGAGAAAAACAGAAAATGGAAAGAACTAAAATTATTTATGAAAGTTCTAAAGAGGTGAGGGTTACCTAAGTTTACAAACTGCAGGAAAAGTCAAAAAGGAAACAAAACTTAAAATACATAAACTGAAACATCTAGCTAGTTTTTAATAGGCTATCTGTAGCCAAAACATAAATAGGAGACTAGAAAAAAAATCTGAAGTACACAGGACAATGAGGTATTTTATCATGTTCAGAAACAGTACTAACAAAATTTGGAAATCTTTGATGGCCAAGCAGGACAAGGTTATTAGCAGACCATGACCTTAAGCAGACCACAAAATGTCAAGTTTCCTAGAAAATTAAATGGAATGCCAAAGGGTATGTACATTTAAAATTTTGACATATGCTGCCAAACAGGTCTGACAAAAAGGCTATACTATTTACATTCCCACCTACAGTGTATGAGAGAATCTGGTTTCCCATGCTCTCATAAGTATACCATTATTGAACTTGAATTTTTGTCAGTCTGACAGGCAAAAAAAATCATTTATTTTAACGTGCATTTCCCTAAGCTTAGCCATCTTTACAGATATTTACTGGCACTAGCATATTTTCTTTGAAGAAATGAACTGCTTTTTGCTCATTTTTCTATGTCATTATGATATTTTTGATTTACAGGTATTCTATTTTTTTTTTTTTTTTTTTTGAGATGGAGTCTCGCTCTGCCACCCAGGCTGGAGTGCAATGGCACAATCTAGGCTCAATGTCACCTTTGCCTTCCTGGTTCAAGCAATTCTGCCTCAGCCTCCCGAGTAGCTGGGGTTACAGGTGCATGCCACTATGCCTGGCTAATTTTTGTATTTTTAGTACAATGCGGTTTTGCCATGTTAGTCATGCTGGTCTCGAACTCCTGACCTCAGGTGATCTGACCGCCTCAGCCTCCCAAAGTGCTGAGACTACAGACTACAGACGTAAGCCACCGTGCCCGGACTCTTCTTATATATCTTTCAGTCCTCAACTTCATAGTACAGAGACATCATAATTCTAATAAAAGACTTACTAGCATTTGCAATCTGTGAAACTTGGATTACAAGTTTCAGATGATTAAATACAATGCTTCCAAAATGAATGTGAATGTCACACAGAATCAACGTCAGAGTTTTAATGTTAAATATAACAAAACAAAGTATCCAAACATTAGCCTGGACAAATAATTCCAAATGATAATCAAGTCCCCGGAATATAATATAGAGTTGATTGCTGCTGGAATGAGCAGAGCAAGCAGGGCAGCATTCTTAAGGAATGAGGTCTAGACAACAGTCTTTTGTACTAAATCACGCCCTCCTCGGTTAAGCAAAATTATAACTCTAATCTGAGCATGCCATTCTCCAGACTAATAGCTCAAAATTACATACAAGATATCTGGCTGCAGTAGCCTACTTTGTACCATTCTCTATGCCCTTGCTCAGGGAAGCAGCACAAATGGTCAATTTATTCAGTAAGAGCACTGACCAAAAAATATTTCTCTTAACTCCACTTAAAGTAACAGCAAACTGCAATGCATAAGGTGGTCTCTGTTAAAGGCATTTCTTTTTTTTTTCTTTTGACATAGGGTCTTGCTGTATAACCCAAGCTGGAGTGCAGGGATGTGATCACAGCTCACTGTGGCCATGACCTCCCAAGCTCAAGTGATCCTCCCACTTCAGCTTCTCAAGTAGCTGGGACTACAGGTGCACACCACCATCCCTGGCTAAATTTTAAAAAAAAATTTTTTTTAGACACAGAATCTCACTATATTGCTCAGGCTGGTCTTGAACTCCTGGCCTCAAGCAATCCTCCCAAGGTGTTGAGATTACAGACATGAGCCAATTCATTTAGCCCAGTATTTTTTTTTTCTCAAAAACACATCACAGTTTTAGCTTTGTTGCAGCCATTTCATTCATAATCACTTGCTGTGGTTATATGTTGGTAAAGTGATACACACGTACACAACACACGCACACTAGTTTAGAGAAATACAAAAGGCAATGCCTAGACCTGAAATGTATTTATTCAGATTAATTAGATGGTGCAGTCAAATAAATATCCGTGTTATGCTTTAAGCTTTTAAGAAGACTCTTGTATCTAAAATATAAAATACATATGTAAATGAAATCCAACTGAGCTGGACTGGCAAATGTACTGAAAAAGGGCTACCACATGTTACGACAGGGTCTCACCCTGTTGGCCAGGCTGGTCTCGAACTCCTGGGCTCATGTAATCCACCTGCTGTGGCCTTCCAAAGTGCTGGGACCACAGGTGTGAGCCACAACGCCCGGCCTAAATTCTCAACAGAAATAATAAAAGCCAGAAGATAACTTGACAGTGCTGAAAAGTTATAAAGTATGATGGCTTAAAAAAAAAAAAAAAGCTGAAAGAAAAAACCTGCCCACCTAGCATCAGTGTTCAGTGACTATTTCCTTTAAAAAATGATGGCAGGGGCCGGGCGCGGTGGCTCACGCCTGTAATCCCAGCACTTTGGGAGGCCGAGGCGGGTGGATCACGAGGTCAAGAAATCGAGACCATCCTGGTCAACATGGTGAAACCCCGTCTCTACTGAAAATACAAAAATTAGCTGGGCATGGTGGCACGTGCCTGTAGTCCCAGCTACTAGGGAGGCTGAGGCAGGAGAATTGCTTGAACCCAGGAGGCGGGGGTTGCGGTGAGCCGAGATCGCGCCATTGCACTCCAGCCTGGGTAACAAGAGCGAAACTCCGTCTCAAAAAAAAAAAAAAAAACCAATGTTTTAAAGAAGCATCAGTAGTTGGCGTATGGGTATGAAAGCACTTTGCCACTGGAGTTCTCATAAATGGTACTAAAAAGTGTCCATTCATGACTATACAACATTTAAAATCCTAGACAAATAAAATCTACATGCTTATCTCACTATAACCTCAACTGCAACGGCCAAACAATTTACACAAAGAAAAATATAATCCAACTTGCTAAATAGAAGCCAAGCATATTTTCTCATGAGGCATCAGTTATAAATTTTAGACATTCTATTTTATTAGCCTATAGTTTTGTTTTGTTTTGTTTTTTTTTGTTAAAGAGACAGAGACTTGCTTTGTTGCCCAGGCTACAGTGTAGTGGCTATTTACAGACACAATCATAGCACACTGCAGCCTCTAACACCTCATCTCCAGTAATCCTCCTGCCTCAGCCTCCCAAGTAGCTGGTACTACAAGTGCACAATAACTCACCTGGTTCTGTTTTTTGTTTTCACACTTTGTATCTGCTTTCTTATAATACTGCATTCAAAACTTTGGTCACCAGCACAACTCCGTTTTTAGAAACACATTTAGGTAACAATGTCAAAAGCTTTATGGATATACAATTCAGGAAACACAGCATTACAATAACTATATTTAGGCAAGGACAGTTTCACCCACTGTTTACTGAGTAGGGGTGAATACGGATGGTCTCTCTCCATTAGCACGATGCCTGGCTCCTGCTAGCATTTGATACATTTGAACCATTATTACTTGTTGAAAATGCAACTCTTTAGCTGGAGCAAAACACAGATAAAACAACTTACTGGACATTTCATCTAAGATGAGTGGATCTGTTCCCATGTCAAAAATAAATCATAGGCCTGGGTTTTCTAAGCCAATGCTCTCTGCGCTGGCACTCACATCCCACAACCTACTTCCAGAAATGAATCTTCAGTCTGGTATTCCCTCAGCCCATCTCTGTATGGAGGTGAGGTGGATTCATTCAAATATGTTCCCCTGTCAGACACACACTGGGTCATGCCACCAGCAGGGCTTCAGTGGAGGAAGTCATGCTGAGCCTCGAGGCCTGATATCACTTACCAGGAGCCTTAAGGAACACAGCTGGCACCACAACAGCGTCCTTGCTTGTATGACATAAAACATTTTGGAGTGTGCCCAGAAGCAGGGTGACAGAAAGCTCTGTCAGGGTTTCAATGAGGTGCTCAAACAGTGCAGACTTGCAAACAGATTGGTCTAATCAGGAAGTTCAAATTAGAGAAATGGAAAATCAGCTCTCATAACCAAGTTATTTAGCATAAAAATAAAACTGATAGTGAAGATATCAAGTGTAATCATCAAGTAAACCTCTCCTCTGTCATAGCTTTCCTGCTTCAGAACTGCAACTAAAAAGGGTATTTCAGTTGCAGTTTCATTAAGATGGTACCAAATCTGGAGCTGGGTAGATGTTTGTGTGGCATCCTTAAACTAGCTGTTATGATTTTATTCTTTCAGTTAATTAAAGTGATTTTCTTCCAAAAAACAAACAAACAAATATGTGCCCTTGTCAGATTCTTCCATAGTGATACCCCTATGATAAAGCACACCTGTTAAAACATACGGCTCTGTAATTCACCTGTACTCAAGGAACTTATCAGGAAGCACAAACTCAAACCCCACCGCTGATAAATTCATTACAAAAGATCCAAGGAGAAAGTATGGAAGGTAGCTGAGGAATGTGCAACCCACCAAATTATCTAGATTATCTAAAACAGATCCTTTAATCAGTCTAGAGATCTAAGTTCTCCGATCACATTATTTTGCTGGCAAGAGAAATGCTTTTACAGAATGTTTTGACGTTATGTCACTGTCTTATACAATAAGTTTTACTAAAACATAAAGTAAAACTCAACACACAGCCCTTTGAAACGCATGTTGTAAAGTGTGTCTGGGAATCCAAATGAGAAACTGATCTCTTCTATGGTCACTGAACCATGTAACTGATTGTATTTCTCTCTGAATTGGTTACTCAAAAGCAAAGCCAAATTTGTGGCCCTCTAACATGTAAGACTTCAGTCCAAGTGCTCTGTGTACACAGCTCATTCCTGTTTCCATTTTAATTTCCCCTCAGTCCTGAATTCTTCACGCACTTATCTCTGCATGTTACCAACAGTATGTCGTATGTATCTTTGTAAGTCATTGCAAATCCTTTCTGGAACAAGATGTGCGACAAGCAAATGATATGTTCCACTTAAAAAAAAATGTAGCACCATAAGAAAACATTTTCTTTGATTAATAAATATTTTCTATGTTCAATTTCTAAATGCATTTTCTTTTATGTGCTCCCAAGTGCCTTCTTTAGGAAAAATGAAAGTGCTTAAAATTAGAAAATTCTAACAGAGGAACTACAAAAATAAAACGTTTTCATTATGTATTCTTAACTGCAAAGCACAAAGAAAATTATAAATATACCCCTATGTGGAAATCCCCCAGAAGCCATTTTTTATTTTAGAATACAGACCAAATCACCATAAACTCAATTACAGTTTCATAGTTATTTTGAATGGGAACTGAACAGACTAGCTTCGAATGTGGTTCATAAGATCTTTTTACAATTCCTCGTAAGTTGTTCTGTGCCTAGCATAGAGGATGCTGCCAACCATTCCTTAGGGTGAGACAGCAGAGAATTTAGAGCTCTCAAAACTCTTGTTACATTCCTGCTTCAGAGATGTTCAGCAATCTCCTCACTGTTACAGGGAGAAAATAAAAAGCTTAACACTCCCTCAGTGTGTAACATTTTACTCGTTCATGAACACATACTTATTCTGATTGTAACTTCTGACTTTTAATCACGTCTTATTGATTGATTATAATCGTGGTTCTTGGCCCTCCTAGTAACCATTACCAAGAGAACTATGCTACCAGAAACAAATTTAAATATTCTATCAGGGCTGGGTGCGTTGGCTCACACTTGTAATCCCAGCACATTGAGAAGCTGAGGTGGATGGATCAACTGAGGTCAGGAGTTTGAGACCAGCCTGGCCAACGTGGTGAAACCCTGACTCTACTAACAATATAAAAATTAGCGGCCGGGCGCGGTGGCTCACGCCTGTAATCCCAGCACTTTGGGAGGCCGAGGCTGGTGGATCACGAGGTCAAGAGATCGAGACCATCCTGGTCAACATGGTGAAACCCCCGTCTCTACTAAAAAAAAAATACAAAAATTAGCTGAGCATGGTGGCACATGCCTGTAGTCCCAGCTACTCAGGAGGCTGAGGCAGGAGAACTGCTTGAACCCAGGAGGCGGAGGTTGCGGTGAGCCGAGATCGCGCCATTGCACTCCAGCCTGGGTAACAAGAGCGAAACTCCGTCTCAAAAAATAAATAAATAAATAAATAAATAAATATATAAATAAAAATTAGCTGGGCAAGGTGGCAAATGCCTGTAATCCCAGCTACTCCGGAGGCTGAGGAAGGAGAATCACCTGAACCCAGGAGGCAGAGGTTGCAGTAAGCTGAGATAGAGCCACTGCACTCCAGCCTGGGTGACAAGAGTGAAACTATGTCTAAAAAGAAAAAAAAAATTAGCCGGGTTGCAAGTAAGCTGAGATCACACCACCGCACTCCAGCCTGGGTGCAATGACAAGAGTGAAACTACGTTCCTCTCGCCAAAATAAAAATCAGCTGGGTGTGGTGGCAGGTGCCCACAGTCCAAGCTACTCAGGTGGCTAAGGCACAAGAATCGCTGGAACCAGGGAGACGGAAGTTGCAGTAAGTTGAGATCGCGTCACTGCACTCCAGCCTGGGTGACAGAGTGAGACTTGTCTCAAAAACAGAAAAAAAAAAGTTCTACTATAAATAAATATTATACTTCCTATCCTTCTGAGAGCAACTTCATAGAAAACAGAAATTTCACAGGAAACTTGAAAACAGCACCATAAAAGTATAAGCTGTTCCTAAAGCATTTTAGGAGCTTTATCCAAACATCAAACAAATAAACATAAGTTAAATAGTATTAAGTGGGATAAAAATAAGTTAACTGTTTTTCACGTTTATATATTGTAATAGTCCAGATTATTTAAACTCACTTCAGCCATGTGAAATAACACACATAATGTTTCTATAGTGCTTTATGATAGATGTATGCATTTAATTAGACTTTCAAAATGTTTGGCCTCTACTATGAAACTTTTTATGGAGACAGGGTATCACTCTGTCACCCAGGCTGGAGTGCAGTGGCTTGATAACAGCTCACTGCAGCCTGGAACCCCTGGACTCAAGTGATCCTCCCACTTTGGACTCCCAAAAGTGTTGGGATTACAGGCATGAGCCACCGCGCCCAGCCTATAATGTGATAACTGTATTGATGAGCTAAGAAGTCACTTGGTACCATTTCTATTCTGAATCACAGGTGTTAGGTTACACAGGTATTTCCTACATTTTAGGGATAGGTCATCTCTGCTAGAGATGTTTGCTCTGCAGCCAATAAAACCAGAAATTAAATTCACACAGTCAAGATTGAAATTCTATGCCTCTAGCCAAACATCGATTAACTAATCAGGATCTTAGTTTTTTGGTTTTTTTTGAGACGGAGTCTTGCTCGGTCACCAGGCTGGAGTGCAATGGTGCAATCTCAGCTCACTGCAACCTCTGCCTCCCGGGTTCAAGCAATTCTCCGGCCTTAACCTCTCCAGTAGCTGGGATTACAGGTGCCTGCCACCATGCCCAGCTAATTTTTGTATTTTTAGTAGAGATGGGGTTTCGCCATGTTGGCCAGGCTGGTCTCAAACTCCTGACCTTAGGTGATCTGCCTGCCTCGGCCTCCCAAAGTGCTGAGATTACAGGCATGAGCAACCATACCTTGCCAGGATCTTAGTTCTACATGTAGACATCGCTGTGGGAATTCACTCAGGATGGCAGCAAAAATATTATGGGAAAAATAGTAGAGAGGGTTATAGTATATAGTCTCAAACTCTTTTGGAAGGCCTAAGGGCTTTTTCATAGTTTCAGTAGAAGTTTCAGCTGAAGGCAGCCTAAATCCCCTTTACATTTAGTTAATAAGCAAATCAAATAGCTAGGGTACATGGGGGAGTTTATCTAACTAACTTGTTTACTCATGTGGCCTTAAAACTAACCTTTAAGCCGATGACCCTCTCGGGGGTGGGGCGGGGGGGGGAGGTCAACCAGGGAGATGACCCTCTAATGGTATCTGCTTTGGGACTGGAACCTATCCTTTAATCTTCACACTAATGGTGCTGACTCAAGCCTTTGTCAATTAAACTTCACTAAATAAATACAAGTCTCTGGCTGGTGGAGGCCAGCAGTTGCAACTGTTTACAGCAGTCCCCAGGGAGTCTCTAAGACGCTGCAGGGACCCTCAGCCAAACTGGCAAAGCATACTATCTGTGTATCAGTGCACTTTAGTCACCTGTTGCTGAGTCAGGGTCTGCAGGACAGATCCCCACAGGTGGTGACCCTGATACATCGCAGTGAGTAAGTACTGGTAACATTTTTTTCATTGAAAACCAGCAAAAAAAAAAAAAAAAAAAAAAAAAAATCAAAGAATCAATGAATTATTCTTATCAAATCAAACAAATGCAGCAACAGAAATGCAGAATTCCTGTTTACAAATTAGCTGGGTCAGACAGCCTTACAGAAAGAAACAACTAGTAAATGAGCATACATTCAATTCAAGTATCTTTGTTTCTTTTGTAGAGATGAAGTCTTGCTATGTTGCTCAGGCTGGTCTCCAACTCCTGGCCTCAAGCAATCCTCCCATCTTGGCCTCCTAAAGTGCTGGGATTACAGGCCTGAGCCACCATGCCTGGCCTCACTTCAAACATTTAATGAGCAGGGAAGATTAAAATACAAGACAGCAGTAAGTAGCCAGGCGTGGTGGCACACACCTGTAGTCTCAGCTACTTGGGAGGCTGAGACAGGAGAATTGCTTGAATCCGGGAGGCGGAGGTTGCAGTGAGCAGAGATTGCAACACTGCTCTGGTGACAGAGAGAGACTTTGTCTCGAAAAAAAAAAAGAAAGGTAAATAAGCACTAAGCACTATACTGAAAACAATCCTTATCAGCCACATAGCAGCCTGTAAGAGCTACATAAAATTCCATTTTAGGGCTGGGTGCAGCAGCTCATGTTTGTAATCCCAACAGTTTGGGAGGCTGAGGCTAGAGAATCACTTGAGGCCAGGAGTTCCAAACCACCCCGGGCAACATATAGGGATTCCATCTCTCCAAAAAAATTTAGCCAGGCAGGCTAAATTAGTAGGTGGCAGACGTGTGGTCCCAGCTACTTGGGAGGCTGAGACAGGAGGATCGCTTAAGCCTGGGTAGTGGAGGCTACAGTGAGCTGTGTTCATGCCACTGCATTCCAGCCTGGGCAACAGAGAGACTCATTTTAACCACAAAACGACCCAGCTACAAACCCTTCCCTGGTTCTGTCACCATCAGATAAAGTCTAAGCCCCTGTATCTCTGTCTTGCACTTTTTCACTTTAACAATAACCACCCTCCAGGCTCAGCAGGCGATGCCTGTAATTTCAGCACTTTGAGAGACTGAGGTGAGAGGACTGCTTGAGTCCAGGAGTTCAAGACCAGCCTGGGCAACACAGCAAGACTCCATCTTTATAAAATATTTAAAAATCAGATGGGCGTGGCAGCAAGCATTTGCAGTCCCAACTACTCTGGAGGCTGAGGTGGGAGGATCACTTGAGCCCAGGCAGTTGAGACTTCAGAGACTCATGATCCTGTCACTGTACTCCAGTGACAAATAAATAAATAAATAAGCAAGCAAGCACCTCCTTGCAGTTACTGGCCTTCTCTCCTTTGGCTCCCTCCTCTCCCTCAATGAACCCTGTAGTCTGAATGTTACTCATTCTTCAAGACACCCGCAGAAAGTATTCCCTGATCCCTTCCAGGATCCACGCCCAACAGCCTGGCCTAAATGCCCAGCTCCTTCTTTGGTACTCCATCTTAGCTCACACTCCTTACCACAACGTTTTGAAAAGTATCTTGACTGTCCCTTCTTCTCAAGTGGCTAACTTCTAGAGAGCAGAAACACGACTGCTTGGCAGGATATTAAAAATTCAAATCCTGAACATTTCTTAATCCTGCGGATATGAATCAGTAATTCTTAAAAGCAAAATGTTATTTATCATTAAATATTAACAATATAATCAAATTTTCTTGCATCTCTGGCAAGTTTCTTGGTACAACAACTTTTAGGAACAGACTTTAACAGCAGTTAAAGCCGCACGATGGCTCAAGCCTGTAATCCCAGCACTCTGAGAGGCCGAGAAGGGAGGATGACTTAAAGCCATGAGTTTGAGACCAGCCTGGGCAAGAGAGAGAGATCTCATCTGTAAAAAATAAACAAACAAATAAAAACAGGGCAGTTTTAGGTTTAGAGGAAGAAAAGTATCTCTCCAAGCCAAAAACCAACTCCCAAGGTGCTGCTGCCGTAAACTCGTCCTGGGAAAATTTCCTACCTAATCGCAAAGGCAAACCGAGCCTACCGGCGCCCACGACACATTTCCCAACCACAAGGATGGTCACCCGCGCTGACACACCGCCAGCTGCCTATGACCTAGTCTCCAAAGCGGCTGAGTCCCTCCCTCCCGTCTCCCTAAACTTCCGTGATGGGCATCCCTCGGCTCTCCTCCCAGACGGTTCGGAAATAGGGACTTCTGCTCCTAACCCCAGCCCCGAGCCTCGCCCTCAGCCACGGGGTGCAAGTCAGGACCACAGGCTTCAAACCCCCTCCCAATTCCGGGACACGTCCTTCCCCCCAGGGCGACGCCGGAGCAGGTCCCGGCGCCCCCGTCGCGATCGGGGTCGCTGCAGTCTGGGTCCGAGCGTTCCATCCCGGCGCGTTCCGGGGAAGTCCCGGGAGGGGCCCCGGGTGAACACAGGCGTTGCTTCGGAGCCCGCGTCCTGGACGGGGAGGTGGGAGCCGGGCCGAGGGGAGCCGCCGGGGAGGGAGGCGGCCAGGAAACGCTCCGCGTCAGGCCGTCGGGCAGCAGCCGGGCGCTGGAGATCCCGGCAACTAGCGTCTGGGACGGGGAGGCCGTGCGCTGTGAGGATTAAGGGAGCCGAGGGCGGCCGGGAACGCGGAGGGCGGCGCTGACGGGCTCGGAAGGTGGGACGAAGGACAGCGGGAGGCACCGACGCGCAACTGCCCCGGCCGCGCGGACGGCAGAGACCAACTGACCCGCTGCCCCGGCCCGAGACGCCCCGTCGCCCGGCTCCCGGAGCTGAGAGCCGCGCCGCCCTCGGCCCCCATACGTCTGCTCCGTACCTCGCGCGGCTCCGCCGGCGTCCAAACCACCGCTCGCCCAGCGTCTCTCAGGTAGGTCTGGGTTCGCCGGTCCGCTCCCGCCTCACACCCACCCTCCCGCTCGCCCCGCCCACGGCACCGCCACCGCCACCGCCACCGCACGCACGTCACGCACGGCGCGCAAACGTCACTTCCGGGGCCTTTGGCTCGTTACGGGCGGAAGTGCGGCGCGGAGTGGAACGTCGCCCTGACGCCCGCGAACAAAGAGAAGGGGGCGGCATCCAGGCTAAAGTTGGGGCGTTGGGGAGCCCCGGAGAAGCCGGCGTTTCCCAGTCTGTGGCTGAGTCCGCGCTTCCGGCTTCCGACGCGCAGCAGCCCTAGGGCGACGCTGGGAAGGCGGCGTCATCTGGGCTGCGGCCGCGGTGGTCACCGGAATGGGAGGTGGAGCGGAGACGCTACGCCAAGGGACGCTTCAAAAATTCTTTCAGCCTTCCCGGATCCTAGGATGTGACAGGTGTTCGAGTTAAAGGGTCTTAAGGGGATCGGTTGATCCAAAAGCAGCTGAGTCTTTGGGAGGCTCAGGCAGGAGAATCGCTTGAGGCCAGGAGTTCGAGACCAGCCTGGGCAACAGAGCGAGATCTCGTCTCGACAAAATTTTAAAAATCAGTCAAGCATGGGGAGAAATACCAGATATAGGTGATGGGGAGGAAGGCAGCAAATCACACTGCCATGTGTGTACCTATGTAACAATCTTGCATGTTCTTCACATGTACCCCCAAACCTAAAATGCAATAAAAATTATATATATTAAAAAAAAAAAAATCAGTCGAGCATGATGGCTCGCACTTGCAGTCCTAGCTGCCTGGGAGGCTGAGGTGGGAGGATCTCTTGAGAGCCCAGGAAGTTGAGGCTGCGGACATCCCTCCACTGAACTCCAGCCCGGTGACAGCAGAGCAAGACTCTGTCTCAAAACAAACAAACAAACAAAAAACCCAGCATAACCAAGACCCAGAAGTTTAATAAATTAGCCAGTATCACAAAGTATTAATGGTTGAGTCACAAACAAAATCCTGTTTACGTGATTTTTTTTGTTTTTTTTTTGAGACGGAGTCTTGCCCTGCCTCCCAGGCTGGAGTACAATGGCGTGATCTCTGCTCACTGCAACCTTTGCCTCCTGGGTTCAAACGATTCTCCTGCCTTAGCCTCCCAAGAAAGCTGGGATTACAGGCACCCATCACCACGCCCAGCTAATTTTTTTTTTTTTTTTTGTATTTTTAGTACAGATGGGTTTCACCCTGTTGGCCAGGCTAGTCTCAAACTCCTGACCTCGTGATCCGCCCGCCTCAGCCTCCCAAAGTGCTGGGATTACAGGTGTGAGTCACTTTGCTCGGCCTACGGGATTCTTTATGTGATTCCTTACGATTCCCGTGTAACGAATGTTAAAAACAGTAGCTAAATACTGACTGCTCTGTGTCCTGGATGCCATTTATAGCATAAGGTGCAGTCGCAGCAAGAAAAAAAAGAAAATACTATGGTGTGACTGTGAGATAGACCTGGGTTGGAATCCCAGCTTTGCTAATTGTCACTGCAGCTGTGTTCTTGGACAGGTTGCCTAATTTTTTAGTCTTTTTTTTTTTTTTTTTGAGATGGAGTCTCAGTCTGTCACCCATACTGGAGTGCAGTGGCAGGATCTCAGCTCACTGCAGCCTGCACCTCCTGGATTCAAGCGATTCTCCTGCCTCAGCAGGGATTACAAGTACACGCTGTAATCTCCCTGAATAGCAGGGATTACAAGTACACGCTACCACACCTGGCTAATTTTTTTGTATTTTTAGTAGAGACAGGGTTTCACCCTGTTGACCAGGCCGGTTTCAAAATCCTGACCTCAAGTGATCCCCTGACCTTGGCCTCCCAAAATACTAGGATTACAGGCTTGAGCCATCGTGCCTGGCTACATTTTTGTATTTTTAGTAGAGACAGAGTTTTACCATATTGGCCAGGCTAGTCTCGAATTCTTGACCTCAAGTGATCCACCCACCTTGGTCTCCCAAAATGCTCGGATTACAGACGTGAGCTACTGCAACCAGCCCTAATTTCTCAGTCTTTGTTCGTTATTGGTAAAGTGAGGATTAAATGATTTGTTTCTCTTCCTGAGGGCCTGTGTGTGCTAGGCTGAGGGTACAACAGAGTATAAAACAAAAGTATGACCGGGCACAGTGGCTCACGCCTGTAATCCCAGCACTTTGGGAGGCTGAGGTTGGGAGTTTGAGACCAGCCTGACCAACACGGAGAAACTCCGTCTCTACTAAAAATACAAAATTAGCTGGGCATAGTGGCGCATGCCTGTCAGCCCAGCTACTCTGGAGGCTGAGGCAGGAGAACTGCTTGAACCTGGGAGGTGGAGATTGCAGTGAGCCAAGCCATTACACTCCAGCTTGGGCAACAAGCGCGAAACTTCATCTCAAAAAACAAAAAAGTCCATCTCAAAACACACACACACACAGACAGTACCTGTGCTGAAGAGGTTACTGTCTAGTACCCGTGCTTAGGAGGTGGAGGAGCCAGTAAACAATAAATTACGGTAGTTCATTAGATGATGATAATCACTATTACCAAAAGACAGAATAACATTTACTGTAAAGATCTTAACTGACTCTTGTGATTACAGAATCCGGCAGGCAACACACCATATGGTAAACTATCTTTGCATTCCAGGAATATATCCCACTTGGTCACAGTATATAAACCTTTTCTTTTTTGAAATAGAGTCTTGCTCTGTTGCCCAGGCAGGAGTGCAGTGGCATGATCTTGGCTCACTGCAACCTCCGCCTCCCAGGTTCAAGCAGGCAGTGAAGCACTTTGGACACCAGAATGACGCAACCAGAGTTGTGTTGGAGAAGACGCAACTGGCCTTTGGAAGGGGTGGAAAGTGGTGGGAATTGTAGAAGTGGGTAGATTGATTTGAAGGCTGCAGCCACAGACATAGAGCCTTTGGCTTGGGAACAGAGACAGGTGGCACATCCAGAGGCACTGGTGCTTTAGAAGCAGCAGGCCGAGCATGAGGCATAAGCAGGAGAGAGGAAAGTGTCAAAAATGACCGAAGACCCCAAAGCTGGATGACAGTGAGACAAGCGGAACCTCCCACACGGGGAATTAAGTAGCAAATGAAACATCTAAGAAGGTTCTTGGCATGGAGCAGATAATCAATCAGTGCTTGCCGTTGCTGCTGCTGGAGGGGCAGGCTTGAGTGAGAAGAGGATGAGTTTGGCCTGGTCTGTGTCGTGTGAGGTGCCTATGGGACTACATCAGGAAGCATCAGGGCTGCAGGTAGAAACATAAGTGCAATAGGCATAGAAGTGACAGTTGCAAAAAAAAAAAGAAGTGACAGTTGAGGTCGTGACATTAGATATGAACACCAAGAGAGCTGCAAATAAGGTAGAGGATGGCAGCAAAGAGAAGACTTAGTGAAGGAATTTGGGAAGGAGCAGAGTTGCAATAACACTAATAACTGCAGTTAAATTATCGAGCTCATACCGTGTATTGAGCGATACCATGTTAACGCCCATTCCATTATCATCACAGCAACGCTATGAAATAGCCTCACTTACCATCTTTATTTTACAGGTGGGAAAGCCGAGGCTGGATTGCATAGCTATCCCATGGGGAGTTACCCTCCCCCAGGCCTTGCAACCCTAACCCCTAGAAACTGAGTCCTGAGAAATTGGTGCTACTGAAGTAGGAGGAAGGAGAGTGTGGAGGGGAAAAGTGCTGACGTGATGATGGGGACACAGACAGAGGGCAATGGAGAAGGAAAAGGTGTTCTGTTCCAAGTTGAGAGAGGAGAAGAAAGTAAAATTGCAGAGAGATTCTTGAGGGCAAGTAGGAGGAAGTGAGGGAGTTGATGTCAGAAGGTCTGGCTCCATCATACTGAAGACAATCCAGATAGAAAGGAATCAGAGTGTGGCCAGGATTTGAGGTGAAGAAGGTCCTTGTTTCTGGACATGACGAGGAGACAACCTGAGCTGGATGGTACCAGCGGAGAGGGCCAGCTGAGGGCTGGCTCTCAGGTGAGAAAACAAAGCCATCTGAGCCCAAGAACTTGCATGGTACAAAATAAAGCAAAAACATTTCTCGTTTCCCTGAATCCTCAGAGATGCCTGGCTGGGAGGTCAGCAGCTGTACCTCTGAGGCCCTGAGTGCATCCATTTATCTCTTTAGCAACATGGTTTTGTTGCTACATTGAAGATATGTGGCAACCAAGGGAAATATTCTTCTCCAGGCAGGTTGACCTTGCGAAGGAGCAGCAGATTTTCCAGTACAGGGCAGGGGTTGTTGAGATCCCTGAAGGGACACACAACCCTTGAAGAAGAAAGCTTATGTAGAAAGGCGGGAACTCTTGGAGCATGAAAAGGGACACAAAAACCTGAGGACAAAAAAAAAAAAAAAAAAAAAAAAAAAAAAAAAAAAAAAAAAAAAAAAAAAAAAAAAAAAAAAAAAAAAAAAAAAAAAAAAAAAAAAAAAAAAAAAAGGCCGGGCGCGGTGGCTCACGCCTGTAATCCCAGCACTTTAGGAGGCCGAGGCGGGTGGATCACGAGGTCAAGAGATCGAGACCATCCTGGTCAACATGGTGAAACCCCGTCTCTACTAAAAATACAAAAATTAGCTGGGCATGGTGGCACGTGCCTGTAGTCCCAGCTACTCGGGAGGCTGAGGCAGGAGAATTGC
>PVKV010030753.1:0-21876 GCA_004027835.1 Alouatta palliata
TGTTGGGGGGAAAAAGGGGAGGGACAGCAGGGGGTGGGGAGTTGGGGAGGGATAGCATGGGGAGAAATAACAGATACAGATGATGGGGAGGAAGGCAGCAAATCACACTGCCATGTGTGTACCTATGTAACGATCTTGCATGTTCTTCACATGTACCCCCAAACCTAAAATGCAATAAAAAGTATATATATTTAAAAAAAAAAAAAAGATGTCCAAAGCTTCCAGGGCAATGATAACATTCACCTTTTTCATTTTATTGTTTTTCACAGGGGATGGGACATTATATTGTGTTTCTATATGTTAACAGAAAAAATAAACAGCCTATTTTTTTCTATTTCATTTGTAAATGTGCCTCCATTAATTCGTGAATTAAGCTCTGTCATTTTTAGCAACTTTTGGAATATGTTGTTTATGCCCTTTTGTTGTAGTTTTTTCCCCTTTAGCATATAATGAGCCTTTCACCATGGTATTCTAAGTTTTAAAAATTATTATTATATTAAATATTATTACACTAAACCTTTTAAAGTCATATACTTGCAGTTAAATCCTAAGTGATAAACAGCCTTCAAAGCCCTACACAATGGAATCTCTGCTATCTTGGCAAAGAAATTTGAATCATGTTCCTCTTTGTTCACTCTGAACTTCTTGTTTCTCTATTACAGCAAATCACTTCAACTTCATGGCCTTCTGCTTGCTGCTCCTTTGGCCTTTGAATACTCTATCCACTGATTTGTTCACGATTATTCATTCTCCTATTGAGGTCTGAGTTTAAATGCACCTCTTCTGAGAGATGTTTTCTGACCACGCTATCCTAGTTCATAACTCTCCCTAGAACCTATCCCATGGCTCTATCTTATTATACTTGTTTTTGCAGCCTCTGTAGAACACACTTCTTTCTGAAAAATTTACCTACTTGTTTACTTATTTATCTTATGAACTTTCCTTTTGCCTTACAAGAATATAAGTTCCACAAGAAGACTTTGCCTGGTTTCTTCACAGTCGCAATCATGGTACAGAGTAAGGCTTGGTTAATTGAAGAGAGTCAGTTAATATTATTGAAAGAATAAACACTTATGATACTGTTTAGCATTTAAGTAATTTAATTTTGCCACAATAAATAATGCTGCAGTGAACATTGTATGTAAAATGTTTGACTAATTACATAATTTCCTAAGGCTTTCTCTTCTATAATTTCTCTCTCTTTCTATAAGTTCAGCTATTCTTGGACAACTTTGGATGAAAACATTATTAAAGATAACCCAGTACCAGTGGAGTTTTCATCTGATTAGCACTGCAGCTAATAAGTTGACTTTAAGTCGACTTATTTAAATACATACTTGTGTTTTCTATACATTTAGGAATAAATAGGTTTTGAATTTTTAAATTATTCAGCAATTTCAGTCACTTGTGGTAGATACTGTGAGTGTATCAAACGTAGCCAAAAGAAAAAGCATACTATATAAGTTAGAAATTCAGTAGAAGTATCTATTAATATAGTAAATGTGTAAAGAAACTATGTTGCGTATCAGTGACCTTCATTGACATTACCATACACATTATCTATCTAGTATCTGAAAGCACACTAGAGAACACTGAACTATTAGCAGGAATTAATCTACTAATGCATTCCTATTATATTTACAATTCAGTAATACTGGACTGAACGATTACATTGAGATTGACCATAAATTACTCTACTTTTAGAGTACATTAACATATCAGTGCATTACAAATCAACAGTTAAAGAAAAATTCTAATACCATTTCCCATTATAATCATTCGGAAAAATATAATACATGAGTGTCATTATCCAGAGTGTGATAGATTATCAGACTTTGACTACACATTGGCTGTTGGTGTTATTTAATAAATATTACCTCTGAAAATAATTATATCATGTTATATTTGTGCAGCATAATTTTCAAAGGACTTTAATTGAGATGATCATATTCAAAACAACACTTATTAACATAAATTTCATGTTAATGTCACCATTTAATAATGTAGTTTTCTACTGGCATACTTTGAAACAAGGTTTTATAGTCAACACTGTAATGAACTGTCCCCTAAGTTTATTTGCATTAACTTCTAAATTCGGGTAATTTAGTTTGTTTCAGTCCTTAATGACATGACAGCTTTCATGTACATTGTTTATATTAATAATTTTACCTTAATATTTTAAAATATTCATCATAAAATATCATCACACAATTTAAGACATAGAAACTTGAGAAAACTAAGTTCTCCCTTCATCCACTGATTTTCTTTACCACCCTTGCCTAGGAAGAATAGTTCGATTTGCTTGATAACTTTCTGTGTTTAGGGGGAAATAAAAGACCAGATAGTGACATAGGATTAGGAGAGAAATTGTGTAGGAGGAATTTGGGAGTGAGGAGCTTAGGAGTATATAAAGAGTGTAAAGGAGGTAGATGAGAGAACAAAAGAGGCATTTTGAAATCTTGCTGCTGTGTTGTGCATAAAGGGGATGAAAATCAAGAAGTGTGAGTTATACTGAAGTTACATTTTGGTTGCTAGATATTTCTACAGTGTTGAGAAATGGGGACTATGTGAAATATTATGCTATGTTGGGGAAAATGAATTGTTTTATACATGAACACTACTATTTCTTAAATTTTCAATAAGCCAGAGTACAATTAGTAATGAACTAATGTGTAGTAATGAAAAGAATTTTTACTCTAGAATAAAACAAGATTATTTTTAGTTTTAATTAAAATAGGTTGGAGTTTCAAGATTCTTTCTTAAACCCATTTAATTAAGACATTTAATGAATGTCATCTAAGTGCCAGAAAGTGTTCAAAAATTTGAGAATTAAAAGATGGGAAAGATTCACTTCTAATAAATGAAAGCATGTAGAGAGGCAGTCCATTTTATGAGGTCCTTTGCTACTAAGAAAGAGGGGAAAACAGGATATGGAAAAGAGTTAATACAGGACTTCAGATTTGAAAGATGAGAAAGTGTTCTCTAGACAGGCAATGTAGGCAAACTGAAAAATTAGTGTAAGTGAAGGCAAGATATGAAAACCTGAGATGTCTTAGAAAAATGCAGTTGGTTGGTATATACGGCACAGAGTGTAAGAGAGAGGCAGGAAGATCACAAAAGAATTAGAATGCCATACTATGAAGTTTAGATGTTACTATTAGGAAGGAGTAGCAACTGAAAGTGTTAAAATTTAGATTTGCATTGCAGATAATTGATTACACTGAACAACAAATGGAGGCAAACTAAAAGTAAAGACTATGAAGAGATTATTATAATAGTTCAGGTAAAAAAGATATCAATAACATATTAGAATCACTCTTGGTTATCAGGGGAATGGGACATGAGTAGAAGAGGGAGTCAAAGATAACTATCACATTGCTGGTTTAGATGAATGGTTAGCTGGTAACACCGAGATACTGACTTTGAATTTAAGGAGAAAGCCTGGTCTGTGATTTAACATGCTTACGGCACCTCTGTATGAAGAAATTCAGGAGGTTATTGGCTCTATAAATTGTGAACTGATAAAGGATATCTGAATGGAGCTATGGCATGAAAAAAATAATTATACAAGTTTTTCTCCCAATAATATCACAAAATATATCTGTACTAATTTTACTATAATGATCTCTAATGGACTACCCACATTCTTCAACTCATAAGAGAATTTTCTTATATCAAATTTACTAATAATTTAATAATATGTTTTCTGAAAGTTTACCTTTTAAAACCTGTATGATATAAATAGCAAAACTTAAAAAATATAAATATAAATGAAATTATAGCATTATGTTTTTCATGTATGAGGACTTAACATATGTATGAATTAAATATTAATTTTACCTGATATAATTACAAACTGAAAAGAATTATTATTATTTTACCTGATAAATATAGATAGCCAGGGTCGCACAATATGCAAACCTGTCTCCACTGGCAGCACAGACATCCTTGTTCCATGGCTGACATCCAGCAGCCAGCAATCCCACTTGCCTTACCTGGGACATGTTTGCCTTGAAAAACAAATTTGAAGAAATGTCAGTGATTTTTATTATTTGATAAACTTCCTCACTGTTTTATATCTGTCTTCCCCAACCCTTACATTTATGCCCTGAAAAACATTTTACTAGTACTATTAATTTCAACTTTTCTTTTCAGAGAACAGCAGTTGAACTCCCTAAATGTCTACAGACATCAAGGCAACTAACTGAAATTCAGAAAGTAGGAGATACAATAATGAAGGAACAACAGCTGACATTTGGCTAAGGGCTGGGAAACGCATAAGCAGTGACAGGAACCATAGTGAAATAGAAACTGCACATGCTGTATTAATAGTTTCACTGAACAAGGCCATCTCATGTTGCAAGATTTATGGAACTTCCTAGAAAAACTAAAATATCCAGATTTTTATGTAAAATGTATCCATTTTTGAATACTGGCAATTCATTCAAGACATCACATTTAAATTTGAAACACCATGGGCCAATAATGGAAGGGTTGTGACCTGTGTCATGGAACTTCAGTTTTTACATTGAATCTTAATCCTCACAAAATCTATTTGAGGTATATAAGACAGGTATACAAGCTAGGTTAATGATACTGCTCATTGTTAGGATGGGGCAAAAAGAAGCAGAAAACTATCTGAATAAAAATTGTTTACGTGGCAGGACAGAGGATGCTGGAATAAACAACCCCAGAGACGCAGACAATCTCTGCGGCAGAAGCAGTCCTGAGCTGAACCTTAAGTAAAGAAGAAGCAGACCAAGCTTTGCACCACACAAAGAGTGTGAGTTGGAGTCAGGCATTAAACCTTAGGTCTGTATTTCTTGTATCTAAAATACAGCGTCTGAACTGTATTTTCTATCAGATTCCTCTCAGATCAAAATATGCTATGAATCTATATGTAAACTCTAAATTCCTCTAAGGTGCTGTAGAACAGACAGTAACCCGCGAGGTTGAAAGTCTAGGATCATATTGAAAACTCATCATAAGGAAATCATACTAAGGCAAAAAACACATCTGTGTAGAGTATTAAACTATATAGTTATCTAATAAATGACATTCAAAAAGAAATTATTGACAAAAAATACTTTTTAAAGGTAGAACCCAAACCATTATTAGCTATGTTTTCCAATATGGTCTAAAATACTAGTCTAAAAATAAAGATAGGAGCTCCTAATATGAGAGACAATCTTCCATTACACTACTAGAAAGTTACACCAGACTAATTCAGTTTTTCACTATTGTCAATTTCATATCTGATTTTCAAATAAGGAAAAAATGTAAGTAGCGAATATAATCTTAAATACTTTGGTTTGGAAAATTAAGTAGAAAACAGAGAGCTATAATAAATCTGGTTTTATGTGATTAATATATTGCATAGTCAATATGTAGTTTATGCTGCTCAATAGTTTGGTACAATGTTGATGTCAAAACCACAACATGTAAAATAACACACATACGAATCTACACACATAAAAACATACACGTCTGATCTACAGCTCAAGTCTTATAGGTGCTTGTTCAGTGTATACTCTGAACCTTCCAACTCTTAATCCAATTCTTTTAATGCTTAGCAATTAGTAAATTTTAAATAGTTGTGTTTTCTCCCATAGATCACTAACTCATATTTGTAAATAAATATTAGTTAGTGATCTATGGGAGAAAACTAGTTTTCTTCCAAGATTATGTTTTTCTTTCCAAAAGAAACATAATTAAAGAAAAACTTTTCTATTTCATATTTCCACTTCTGAAAAGGATCTACTTTCTTCTCATCTTTTCTTCCCTTTCTTCTCCAATTCTTTCTGTCTTCATCCCATTAAATCCCCTTATCTGAGCAGAATTAGTGATAGATTTAGGAAAATAAATAAACAAATAATTTGAAGTACAAGCTGGCATGATAAAGAAACAGTGTTACCAATCTTTGAGTGCTTTTACGTATTCAGCAACTTTCCTCCTCCTCTAATGACACCTATGTCTCCTCAAACATTAGCATTCAGAGTAAATAAAAAAGACACACAGTTCTTACTTTACACTTAATAATGTTACAGTATTCTTCACTGAAAATATACATTATTTCAGCTACAATGTGAGTTACACTTATTTTTGTGGAGATCTATTAAATTACTATTTATAACATTTGCATCTAAGTGAAAATGCCTTTTGATTTATGTTTAACCAAATACTGAGTTTATATTTGGAAAAGAAACATAATTAAAGAAAAATCTTTAAACGAATATTTAAAACGAAGTCATCTGGCCAAGCACACTGGTTCATGACTATAATCACAGCACTTTGGGAGGCCAAGATGGGTGGATCGCTTGAACCCAGGAGTTCATGATGAGTCTGGACAACACAGGGAAACCCCACCTCTACAAAAATTAGCCAGGGGTGGTGGTGCATGCCTGTAGCCCCAGTCAGTTGGGAGGCTGAGGTGGGAGGATTGCTTGAGCCTGGGAGGTGTGGGTTACAGTGAACTGTGATCATGCCACTATACTCTAGCCTGGGGAACAGGGCAAGTCTCAAATAAATAAATAAATAAAAGTCATTTTAACATTTTCACTTTCTGGTAACTTTTTTTCACACTTTTAATAATAAACAAAAATTCCAAGAAAAATTTTAGGATAACAGCAAAACTGAGCAGAAAGTACGGAGAGTTCCCATATACCCCTTGGTAGCCTCCCCCACCCCATAACACAAGTTTCCCCTCTACTAACATTCAGCACCAGATGGCACATGTTAAAACTGATGAACCTGCACTGACACATCATTGTCACCCAAAGTCCGCAGTTTACATTGGGGTTCATCCTTGATGTTCTCCATCACACAGGTTTTGACAAATGTGTAATGATATGTATCCACCATTACAGTATGGGCAAGAATAGTTTCACTGCTCTAAAAAGTCCTTTGTGCTCTGTCTATTCTTCCCTCCCCCTCCCCAGTTCCTGGCAACAACTAATTTTTTAATGTTTCCATAGTTTTGTCTTCCCACAATGTCATATAGTTGGATCCATACAGTATGCAGCCTTTTCAGACTGGCTTCTTTCAGTTAGTAACATGCACTTAGGTTGCCTTCATGTCTTTTCATGACTTGATAGCTCATTTCTGTAATTTTCCTCCATTTTTTATTGTGGTAAAATATACATACAATAAGATCTAACTTCTTAACCATTTCTAAGTGTACAATTCAAAGGTATTAAATACATTCATAATGTGTAACCGGGAGTGTGAGGTTGCAGTGAACTATGACCGTGCCACTGCACTCCAGCCTGGGTGATAGAGACCCTGTCTTGGCAGGTGGGGGAGAGGGAGGGAAGGAGGGAGTGCAGGAGGAAAGGAGGAATGGCGGAAGGGAGGAAGAAAAGAAGGAAGGAAAAACACTATCAACAGTACCGAAAGAATGGGAGAAAATATCTGTAAACCACATATCTGATAAGGGATTAATATCCCAACTACAGGGAGAATTCCTAAAACTCAACAATGACGAAGAAACATGATTTACCTGATTCAAAATAGGGCAAAAGCCTTGAATATACAATGTCCTTAAGTTTTGTCCATGTTGCAGTGTATGTCAGAATTTCCTTCTGATTTAAAGTTGAGTAATATTCCATTGTGCGTATATGCCATATTTCCTTATGCAGGCGTCTGTGGATTGTCACCTGGATTGCTTCCATGTTTTAGCTATTGCAGAAAGTGCTTCTATGAACATAGATGTAAGAATATCTCTTTCACACCCTGCTTTCCATTTTGGGGGGTTTATATGCAGAAGTGGGATACTAGATCAAATAGTAATTCTATTTTTTTTTTTAAATACCATACTGTTTTCCATAGCAGCAATTTCATTTTACATTCCAACAAACAGGGAGCAACTGTTTGGATTACTTTACATCCTCACCAACACACGTTATTTTCTGTTATTTTATAACAGCCATTCTAACTGGTATGAGATGGTATCTTATTGTTCTTTTGATTTGAATTTCCCTAAGGATTAGTAATGTTGAGCATCTTTTCATGTGCTTATTGGCCATTTCTCAACTTCTTTAGTGAAACATCTATTCAAGTATCTTGTCCGTTTTTGAATCAGGTAAATCATGTTTCTTCGTCATTGTTGAGTTTTAGGAGTTCTCCCTATATTTGGGTTATTCATCCCATATCAGATATGTGATTTACAAATATTTTCTTCATTCCATGAGTTGCTGTCCATTTTACTGTTGATAGTATTTTTCTTTTCTTCTTTCTTTCTACAGACAGGTTTCTTTCTGGAGTGTAGTGGCACGATCATAGTTCACTGCAACCTCAAACTCCTAGGCTCAAGTGATCCTGCTGCCTCAGACTCCCAAGTAGCTAGGCCTATAGGCATGCACCATCATGCCTGGCTATTTTGTTGTTGTTGGTGTTGTTATTGAAACAGAGGCTCACCATGCTGCACAGGTTGGTCTCGAACTCTTGGCCTCAAGTGATCATCCCACCTCAGCCTCCCAAAGTGCTGGGATCACAGATGTGCGCCACCATGACTGGCCAGTGTTTTTCTCTAGATGCACAAAATTTTTAATTTTCATGAAGTCCCATTTGTACGTTTTTTCTTTTGATGCCTGTGACTTTGGTGTCATATCCCAGAAATTGTTGTTCAATCCAATGTTGTGAAGCTTTTGTCCTCTGTTTTCTTCTAAAAGTTGTATAGACATTGGTCTTACATTTAGGGTCTTTGATCCATTTTATTTTTTTATGGTGTTAGGTAAGAGTACAATTTCATTCTTTTGCATGTGGATATTTCATTTTCCCAGCACCATATGTTAAGAAGACTGGCCTTTCTGCATTGAATGGTATTGCCACTCTTGTTAAATGGTATTTGGCTATATATGTAAGGGGATAGATAGCTCTGACGTCTCTATTCTATTTCATTGGTCTGTATAACTGTCTTTATGCTGGTATGACATTGTTTTGATTACAGCAGTATCACAACAAATTTAGAAATCAGGAAATGTGAGTCCTTTAGTTTTGTTATTCATGGTCTCTTGAGTTTCTGTATCAGTTTTAGGATGGCTTTTTAAAAAATTCTGCATTTGCCCATTTCATCTAGGTTATCTAGTTGGTGTACAACTGTTCCAACTACTGTCTTACAATGTTTTTAATTTCTTGATAATCTGTAGAGATGCTCCAACTTTTATTTGTGATTTTAACAAATTGAATCTTCTTTTTCTTAGTCTATGTAACTAGAGATTTGAAAATTCTGTTGATCTTTTTCTCTATTGATTTTCTATCATCTATTTCATTTATCTTTGCCTTGATATTATTACCTTCATTCTAGTTTTGGGTTTAGTTTATTCTTTTGTTAGTTCCTTAAGTTGTAAAAATAGGTTACTAATTTGAGATCTTATAAATGCTTTAATGAAAGCATTTATAGCTACAAATTTGCCCCTTGACATTGCTTCCACTGCATCCCACAAGTTTTGGTATGTTGTGTTTTTGTTTTCACTCATCTCTAAGAATTTTCTAACTTTCCCTTGTGACTTCTTCATTCATGCATTAGTTGTTTGAGAGTTTGTTAATGTCCACAAATTTTCTGAATTTTTCAGTTTTCCTTCTGTTATTGATTTCTAACTTTATCCCACTGTGTTCCAAGAAGACATATTATATGAAAACTTTAAAAATCTGTTGAGGCTTAATATTTAGCCAAACATGTTGTCTATCCTGGAAAACGTCCCATGTGTACTTGAGAAGAATGTGTAGGCAGTTACTGAGTGGAGTGTTGTGTATATGTCTGTTAGATCTAGTGGGATTATCTGTTATTTGAGTCCTCAGTTTCCTTACTTACCTTCTGTCTGATGTATTCATTATTGAGAATGGGGTACTGAATTATCCAACTATTACTGTAGAACTATCTATCCCTTCAATTCAGTTAGTTTTTGCTTCATATATTTTGATGATTTTTTAGGTGCATAAATGATTATAATTGTTATATATTGCTGCACTGAATCTTTATTAATATGTAGTGCCCTTCTTTAATTTTTCTGAACTTTTCTGATTACAAATCAGTTTTGTCTAATATTAATATAGGCATGCCTCCTTTCTGTTTGCTACTCTGTACATGGAAAATTCTTTTCCATCCTTTTATTTCTATTTGTGTGTTTGGATCTCAAGTGAATCAGTTGTATACAGCATATAGATGGATCATTGTTTTAAATAAATTCTGCCAATCACTCTCTTTTGCTTGGAGACCTTAATCCATTTACACTTAAAGTAATTATTGATAAAGAAGGACTTATTTCTGTCACTTTGCTATTCATTTCCAATACACTTCACAGCTTTTTTGTCCTCATTTCCTGCAATACTTTCGTCTTTTGTGTTGAGTCAAGTTTTGCAGTAAAACTTTGAATTCCTTTCCCATTTTTTTGTGTATATATCCTATAGTCATGGGAATTAAACTTAATATCCTAAAGTTACAAGATTCTAATTTAATTTTATTCCAAATTAACTTTACAAACAAAACCCAAGCTCCTTTAAAACTGCAACCCCACACCTTTAAGTTGATGATGCAAAAAATTACATCTTTATATATTGTATGGCCCAAAATATTAATTAATTATTTTAAATACATTACTTTCTTAAATCGAGAGAAAACAAAATGTGGAATCACCAACCAAAGTTACCGTAATACTACTTGTACACTAAGAAGGTTTTAAATATTTTACTCTCTTAAATGATGATGAAAACAAATAATAGCATTCCAAACCATTGTTTCCAAATACTAGCACTTATAATTGTCCAAGTATTTACCTTTATTGAGATCTTTATTTTTTCATATGACTTTGAGTTACTGTCTAGTGTCATTTCACTTCACCCTACAGAACTTCCTTGAGCATTTCTTCCAAAGTAGATTTAAAGATAATGAACTCCCTCAGTTTTTGTTTATTGGGAAATGTATTGATTTCTCCCTCATTTTTGAAGGACAGTTTTGCAGGATAAAAGATACTTGGTTGGCCGGGCGCGGTGGCTCATGCCTGTAATCCCAGCACTTTGGGAGGCCGAGGCAGGTGGATCACGAGGTCAAGAGATCGAGACCTTCCTGGTCAACATGGTGAAAACATGGTGAAACCCTGTCTCTACTAAAAATACAAAAAAAAAAAAAAAAAAAAAATTAGCTGGGCATGGTGGCACGTGCCTGTATCCCAGCTACTCAGGAGGCTGAGGCAGGAGAATTGCTTGAACTCAGGAGGCGGAGGTTGCGGTGAGCCGAGATCGCGCCATCGCACTCCAGCCTGGGTAACAAGAGCGAAACTCCGTCTCAAAAAAAAAAAAAAAAAAGATACTTGGTTGACTTTTTTTTTTCCTTTAGCACTTTGGATATATTGGCCAATTTCATTCCAGTCTCCAAAGTTTTGTATCAGAAATCTGCTATTTATACTATTGAGGATCCTTGTATGTATGTGTTAATCACTTCTTTCTTATCGATTTCAAGATTCTCTCTGTTTATCAAGACTTGATTATGATGTGTCTCCATGTCAGTTTATTTCAGTTCAAATTCTTGGAGTTTGCTGAAACTCCTGGAAATTTACATTCATGTTTTTCATCAAATTTGAGGAGTTTTCTGCCATTATTTCTTCAAATATTCTTTCTTCTCTTCCATCTCTCTCTCTTCTCCTTCTGGTACTCCCATATGAGTGTATACTGGTGGGCTTCATGGTGTCCCTTATGTCCCTTTGGTTTTGCTCACTTCTCTTCAATCTCTTTCTGTTCCTCAGACTCACTATTTTCTGTTGTCTTATCTGCATATTTGCTAATATTTTCTTCTTAAATATGTCTTTGAATTCCTCTATTTTACTTGTTATATTTTTCAGACCTCCAATTCTTTTTCTGGTTTTCTATCTCTTTATTAGCACTTGCATTTGGTTCATAAATTGTTTTCTTGACTTTCTCCATATCTTCCTTTAGTTTCTAAGCATCCCAAGACAATTGTTTTAAAGTATTTGTCTAGCAGATATTTAATCAGGTCTTTTTCAGAAAGTGTCTATTATTTATTTTCTTTCCATTGAAACAGCCATAATTTTCTGTGTCTTTTTAGGCCTTGTGACTTTTTGTTGAACACTGGACACTTGAATCTAATAATACAGTAACTCTGGAAATCAGATTCTCCTCCTTCCTCAGGATTTTCTGTTTTTGTTTTTATTTTCAATTGTTGTGGGTTATCTCTGTGCCAAGGATCATCCTCAGGTATAAACGTAAAGACGTCTCAGGATTATTCTGAGCCTGTGTCTTTCTCTGGGCATGCACAGTAACTTCCTAATTTTCTTTGATATGTAGTTGCTTTTGAATTGCATAGGCTTTAATGGCTGGCTCCCAAAAGGGTAAAAAGAAAAAAAAATAAAGGATTCAGTCCTTTAAGTCCCCTTGAAATCACTTCTACTGGAGGGGTAGGAGCTTGTAACAATGGAGGTAGGTGCAATAACAATGGCTGCCTGCCTCTTTGTATGCACTTCTGTGATCAGAAGCAGTAGATCTCTGATATATAAAGGACAGAGTGCTTTTATTTTTTCCATCCTGGCTCATGTAAGCTGCTTGCAAGATACTTCTGGGATACATGCTCAGTTGCCTGCCCTGGGGCTTGGGGTGAGGGATGAGTAGCTGCCACTGTGCTTAGAATTAAAACTTACTAAAACTAACTTCAGTTTATCATCCAAGCCTTCCCCTGGAAAATTGCAAGCCTTCATAGATTCCAGTATTACAAATAATTACATCAGACAGATTGTGCCAGTGGAATTGTTGTCTAGGTGGGGCGAGAGATTTCTAGTGCCTTTCATGGCTTAATGGCTCATTACTTTTTTGTGCAAAATAATATTTATTTATCTAGATGTAGCACAGTTTGTTTATCTACAAGTCTACTGAAGAACATACTTGTTACTTCCATGTTTAGCAATAATGCTTAAAGCTGCTATAAACATCCATGTGCAGGTTTTTGTGTGAATACTGCTTTTTAATTCATTTAGATAAATATCAAGGAACATAACTGCTGGATCATATAGTAAGAATATGTTTAGCTTTGTAAGAACCCATCAAACTGTCTTCCATAGGGTCTTGTCATTTTTGTATTCCTACCAGAAATGAGAGTTCCTGTTGCCACATCCTTGCCAGCATCTGGTGTTTGGATATTAGCCATTCTGATAGATGTGTAGTGATATCTAATTGATTTAATTTGCAATTCCCTAAAGAAAAATGATGTTGAACATCTTTTCATATGCTCACTGGTCATGTATATATATATTCTTTAGTGAGATATCTGTTCAGCTCTTTTTCCCATTTTAAAACCAGGTTGTTCAATCTTCTAGTTATTGAGTTATATGAATTCTTTGTATATTTTGGATAACAGATCTTTATCAGATGTGTCTTTTGCAAATATTTTCTCCCATTCTGTGGCTTGTCTTCTTATTGAAGATTTTCATTTTAATAAAGTCCAGTTTATTAATGATTTCTTTCATAGAACATATCCTTTGTGTTGAACCTAAAAAGTGCTAGCCAAACCAACAGTCATCCAGGTTTTCTCTTATGTTACCTTCTACAAATTTTATAGTTTTGCATTTTACATGTAGTCCTATGCTCCACTTTGGGTTAATTTTTGTAAAACATATAAGGCCTGTGTCTATATTCTTTTTTTAACATTGTATATCCAGTTATTCAAGCCTCATTTGTTGAAAAGACTACCTTTGCTTCACTGTATTGCCTCAGCTCCTTTATCAAGTACCAGTGGAGTATATTTATATATTTATGTAGGTCTATTTCTGAGCTCTCTATTCTGTTCCATTGATCTATTTGTCCATTCTTTTGCAGATACCATGCTGTCATTTTTACTGGAGTTATATAGTAAGTCTATAAGTTGGGTAGTGTTAGGTCTCCAACTTTGTTCTCCTTCAATCTGTTCCTGCATGTTTTCTACTTTTACCATTAAAGCTATTAGCAAGTTAATGTAGTTTTTAAATTCTTTGTCTGATAATATCAACATTTCTGTCATATCTAACTCTGGTTCTGATGCTTTATCTGTCTCTTAAAACTGTAATTTTTTTGCCTTTTTTTAATCTTGTAAATTTCTGTGAGGTGCACATGATGAACTGTACAAAAGAAAGTGCTGTAAACAGGCCTTTAATAATGTAGTGGTAAGATATGGGGAAAGAGTGAGCATTCTACAGTCCCATGATTAGGTCTCAGTCATGTGCCCATGACCAGTGCCTCTCAGTACCCCCAGCCCTGCTTAAGTGGGACAGGCTGGAGGTGGCTGATGTTGGATATTTTCCTTCTCCCAGGTAGGTTAGGCTGTTATAAAACCCCAGAATGTTACACTGTGGTTAAATAAGTTCTCCTGAGGGAAGGTCTTAAGAAAAGAATGTCACAATCCTAAAATTCATATAGAACCAAACAAGAGCCCAAATAGTCAATGCAATCCAAAGCCAAAGGAATAAAGCTGGAGGCACTGCATTAGATGACTTCAAATTATATTACAAGACTATGGTAACGAAAACAGCATGGTACTGGCATAAAAAAATAAGACATATAGATTAATGGAAGAGAATGGAGATCCTAGAAATAAGACCACATACATACAGTGAACTGATCTTCAACAAAGTCAACAAGAACACAGAGTGGGGAAAGGACACCCTTTTAAATAAATAGTGATGGAAAAATTAGACATCCATATAGAGGAGACTAAAACTAGACCCTTATCTCTCACCATGTACAAAAAAATCAAGATGTATTAAAGACTTAAATGTAAGACCAGAAACTATGAAAATACTAGAAGAAAACCTAGGGGAAACTCTTATGAACATTGGTTTAGGCAAGAATGTATGACTATGATCTCAAAAGCATAGGCAACAAAAACAAAAATAGACAAATGGGACTTAATTAAACTAAAGAGCTTCTGCACAATGAAAGAAATAATCAACAGATGGAACACATGACCTGCATATATTTATGCCAATATATTTTGACTTTCACTGAGTATATCTTGATTTATTATTTTTTAGTTTCCAAAATTAGATAATGCAAGCATTTCTATGTTGACATAAAATTTGGTGTCCTTTGTTCTTATATAGCTTTTAGAGGTCTTACAATCCAACAACTTAAATCCTTTTAAAATTCAGAGTCAAAAAACTTGCTAAATCAGATATTAAAATAAATAGGACAAAATGACATAGCTATTTCAAAACAATATGATTCTGAATAAAATGTTAAAAGCATATCATATATCATTGAATATATAAGTATCACTGCATTTAAAATCTGAATTATGTATTCAAGCAAATCCTAATATTTGAACTTCTACATTTTTTTTCAAAAGGACTAAAAAAGATATGTAATATTTATGCAGCATTCATTAAAGCATATCTACGGTTGCTAAGGAGATGAAAGAAAATGTCCAGGACCTTTTATTGTCTTTGTAGTCAGCATGCATTGTTACTCAATTCATGATTCTGCATTACTAAAAACAGACAATGGTCCAGTGAAAGTCCATTTTAAAATATATATTTTTATTTTAAATATAAATCCTCCAAAATATGTCACATGTAAAGGTAAATAAACATATTTAATTATGACAGGTAATATATTTTGGAAAAATATTTTACAAAGCCTTTATTATCCTTACTTTAGAATGTTTCATTAATACGTGAACCACTTAAGAATTTTCATGTCTATTTCAAAGATTTGTTCCTTCAGAAAATACAATTTTTTTGGCCCAGAAACAACATACACACTTTGCCAATGAGGTACTAAACATTGTAGCTCACTGAATAATGCAGATTTATAATGGTTTCAAGAAGAAACGCTGAACATTGTGTCACCCCACACAGAATTGACAGCATCAGTAGTCTGGCAAATATAGCCCTTGCAATGATATTACTTTTATTTGTTTAACTGAAATTCTATTTTTGGTTTCAATCTCATGCCATATGAAACACAAATACACACAAAATAATCATACTAAATTTACTCTTAGGTTCAATAGGGAATAGATGGTGAAGATGCTTTTTGCAAAGTGAATAAAAATGTGATAAAATACATCTACATTAGTTTAGTACAGGTAATAAAGTTCCCTTTTGAATATGTAAGATTATGATATAAAATAATCATAATAAAATTTAATATATAGGTAAGATAGTTATCTGCCAATAACAAAATTATTAAACTAAAGTGTTCAACTATATGTGTTGGTATAAACATATTCCTATGCCATAAATACTAACTATGTCAAAATACAAATGCCAACTTAGTACTCTAAAGATCAAATTCATACTTGTATGTGATTTTTCAAATATTACATTTCTAATTTACAATTTTTAACTCAAAAACACAACTTATCTCTTCTTGTGAACATTTAAAAAAACTTTAAAAATCTGTTATGTTGAATGCTGATTATATATACTATATATGCATATACAAATAACATGAAAAATAATAACCTGAATTTTTTTCAATTCTGTATTTCCCCATTCACAATACAAACCAGGCACAGGTCCTGGGCTGAACTGTATATGGGGTAGGTTTATTCTGCCTCCTCTTTCTATACAATCAGTGTAAGAACACAGTCTGTGGAAAGCACCAGGAGACCATAAGCTGGATTTTTGAAAGAAATTAAGGTCAATAGTCACGTGCCAATTTTTTCATTTAGAATAGGATCTTTCATTTTCATCTACACATGTATAAGAGCTGGTCAATACTTAAGCCAGGAGGAGCGCAAACTCACAATAATATTATTTTAGGGTCAATCTATTTCTATATTTTAACAACAGCTACACTTTTAATATGTTTCAAAACCAGGCATTCATTTATAAAGGCCCATAGTGGTATAAAAGGCAAGAAGGGAAAGGTTTTGAATTCTCATAATCTCCATGAGCTGCTCCAAAGTCATTTTAAAGGAAATACATTTCATTAAAAAGCATTTTTCTTAAAATCTGTTCCTGTCCCCACATATAATACAAATAAGGATATTGGCATTCTGGCATTGCGTGTTTGTGTGCGTGTGCATGTGCGTGTGTGTTTGTAAGTGGGGCTTGGAGTATTACTATTAAACTCACAAGCTGAAATATTTCCATCATTTATACCTGAAGTTGAAATTCAGGATGGAAAGCTACTCATTAACTCTTAATTCCTTTTCTGAAGAATGCTTTAGGATTTACAATATGAATATTATTCTCCAGAGTTAAGATATTTGCTGGCTCCAGAGAATTTTACCAGCTTTTTTCACAACTTACAAAAAAAGCATCTGGAAAAAAAAAGGCCAAAAGGCTTTACACCGTTGGGAATTTATAACGAAAAATAAGCAAAATACTGAGAAAATATCTGCAATTAATGTGCTTAGGATGGGAAGCTCAAGAAAAAGAAAGAAAAATAAAGTACTGTATATCTTTGGCAGAATATGCCGTTGAACAACACTGGTGAAAAATCTAGTAAAACTGCATATCATCTGGCTTTTTTGTTCCACTAATTAATAAAATAAAAATACACAAATTATCTTTATTTAAGTAATCAAGAAATTTAAAAACTGAAAACAATCAAAGATAAATCATATATTATTCTAAATCAAATCCACTTGACAAAGTACATTTTAAATAGTAATTTTTTCTACTACTGTAATAATAGGTTAGAATGCTATTTTCAGGAAACTATGTAACTGTTGCCACACTAACAATGCAGTTTATTTTCAAACATAATTAACTGCCTAAAAATTTATCAGATGCAAAATCGCACTCTTCTTCAGAATTGTTTTCATTTCCTTTTAAAATATTTTATAATAAATAGTATCAGTATACATTTATTTTCTGTTTCATTAAATGATTTTCTTTATGGGAAAGACTTGCTTGAAATTATTGCTATTTTCATACATTAATCTCATTATATAAAATATTATTATATATTTAAAGGCTAACATAATTTGAAAACATTATTGGCCGGGTGTGGTGGCTCACACCTGTAATCCTAGCATTTTGGGAGGCTGAGGGGGGCGAATCACAAGGTCAGGAGTTCAAGACCAGTCTGGCCAACATGGTGAAACCCTGTCTATCCTAAAACTATAAAAAAATTAGCTGGGCATAGTGGTGGGAGCCTGTAATCCCAGCTACTTGGGAGGCTGAGGCAGGAGAATCACTTGAACCTGGGAGGCAGAGGTTGCAGTGAGCTGAGATCACTCCACTGCACTCCAGGGTGCCAGAGTGAGACTCTGCTTCAAACAACAAACAACAACAACAACAACAACAACAACAACAAACAACAACAACAACAACAACAACAACAACAACAAAACACCATTATTAAGGACTCATCTGAAATTAGGATAGGTAAAATGCCCTTTCTTCAGTATATAATTATAGTTACCCTTATTATATTCTTACTTCTGTTTTAAAACTAGAAAATAAGTGTCTTATTCACTCTCAGAAGTTGGCAATGTGAAAATGTCCACAGTATAAATGACATAGAAATATAACTGTATGAGAAGCAAGGCAGAAAAAAAATTGCAGGAAATTGTAATTACAAATAAATCTATCTTACTCTTTGTAGTCCTTCATACCAATCCTCTTGCTCAAACCAATTTGAAATGTAAGTCATCCAAGCCATAGTGTTTCCACTTTAATCAAGGCAATTGGAAACTCAGCATCAGAATAGTCAGCACCTAAAGTAACAACAATGTGTTTCAACCAAACAAGATTTACCAAAATCTCCCTTGTGAAATCATGCTCAGTAAAAAAGACTAGAACTGCACAAATATTTCAGCTGAAACGTTTTTAAGTATTTACAAGTAATAGTATCTGTTAAAAAAATAAAAACCCACATTCAAATAAGAAAAAAATCAATAATAATGTTGTTGGATAGTACCAGAGAATGCTATATCAAATATTTTATTAATCTTTCTGTTTACAGTCTTAATAAACAATCTTAGATTTAACTTTTGTAAGAAATAGAGCAATAATTTCTAAAAGTTACCAAGTTAAAAATAAGGAATCCATAAAAATCACAAAATAGGCAGCAGAAGATGAGATACATTTTCAACCTCAGGAACTGGAAGTAAAGCTAGATATAGAAAGCTTCAAGTTAAAAGGTATACAATGACAAAGCTAATCCTATAATATTTCTGTTTGCTTCCAGCCCCATACTTGAGAGTTAAATCATTTTACATTTAAGTTAATTGCTAACCACCTAACTGCGTCAAAAAGTTTAAAGACACCATTTAATACAGTGCTAATATGTTCAACAGAGTCAAAATCACATAATTTAATTTTAGTTTTACTCATTTTTAGAAGAAATTATTTACCAGCCATGATAAGTAAGATATTTCTTGCTATACTGGAGAATATTTGGACTTCAAAATATCCTCTATAAAGTTTAGATGTTTAACCCAACATATGAAAGATTCTAAGTGGTTTTTTTCTTCAGCAGAGACAAAATAAAGGAAGGACGGACAAAGGGATGAATGATGGACAGAAGGAAGTGAGGAAAGAAAGAAGGAAGAGAAGAGAAAAAGAAAATGAGTGAAGTGACGAAAAGATAAGCAACAGAAGAAAAGAAGGAAAGAAGGGAATGGAGGGGGGAAGAGAGAATTATAGTTTTTGTAATTTGAATGTTTCATTCTTCAATATTCAAAAAGTAAGATAGCTTTTGTTCTGGCATAGAAAGATACACTTGTACCAAATGTAATTATCACTGCAGCTAGTTGAGAACAGCTTTATCTCCATTGTGATTCTTTACTCTCTAGAAGTATTTTCAATAATATCTGAGTGAACCCTCAAGTCAAAATGCTTGGGAATAGGTTCTTGCACCTGCAAGAAGCTACAGGATTGGCAAAATCTCTTGCTTAACTTGTTTACATTTCAATGACTTCCTTGAATCTGTTACCTTGGCTATTCCACCCTGCCCTTTTAGTTTCCAGAAAGCCCCTTATTTCTGCTGATCTGCTCAGATTTTTAATCGCCTGCCTTATTCTATTCTCTGGATTTGTCCCCTCTTCATTGTTGTCTCTTTTGTCTATTGCTTATCATATTTTGATTTGCAATTCTTTAAGTCCTGCCATCAGCTTTTTTACCCTACTTTGAACTTGTATCTAGTACTGGCCGGACAACACTACCAATCTCATCTCTGCTTCAGTGATTCCAGTGTGTCTCCCATGAAACAACCTACAGGCCATACCAAGCTCCTAAACTCCAGTTGGAGCGACCTGCTGAATCTAGATCTCTCAGCCCTTTACCTGATAAGCCTAATGTATCTCTTTCAAGTAAGGTTTTCCTTTCTACCACCCCAAATATTCTTTCTCTTTCATTTTTCCATTTCAATGACTGTCATTATACTCGAGATAGTAACCTGAGATGAAAATATCAAGTTATCTTTGATTCTTCCAACCACTTTATGTCCTCCTACTACTACATTTGATCAGCAAGTCTTATCGAATCACTTTGGGAAAAGCCTCTTCCGAAGGCCCTTATCTTCATCACTAATGCCACTGCTTTTAATGAAACCCTTCATTGTGTCTTGTACAAACTAATGCAATAATTTACTTACTGTTCTCTGCTTTCAATTTAATTCACAAATACATGTTGCCCTTCTATGCTTTCAAGACTTTTTGCCCTGAAGCTTTTAAATGTTTTGCCCAGGCTGCCCCTTTCACCTTTTCCTGATTATATGAGAGTAGAAGGGATCTGGTTCATTTAGTATAAGAATGGTAAATAGGTTTTAATTCTCACCCCTCCCTGGGGTGCAGACTTGAAACCTTTATCTGACCCCAGAGGGGAAGCATGTCATGACATGATCACTGAAGATATCTCTTCAATAGACTGATCTTCTTTATTTTGTGTATATACTTAGCAATGGGATTGCTGGATCGTATGGTAGTTCATTTTATTTTCTTTTTTACAAAGTCATTATTTATTTATTTATTTATTTATTGAGACAGAGTCTCAGTCTGTCACCCAGGCTGGAGTACAGTGGTGCAATCATGGTTCACTACAACCTCTATCTCCTGGGTTCAAGTGATTCTCATACATCAGCCACTCGAGTAGTTGGGATTACAGGAGTGTGCCACCACACTCAGCTAATTTTTCTATTTTTTAACAGAGACATGGTTTCTCCATGTTGTCCCTGCTGGTCTTGAACTCCTGGCCTCAAGTGATTCACCTGCCTCAGCCTCCCAAAGTGCTGGGATTCCAGGCATGAGCCACCATCCAGCCCAGGTAGTTCTATTTTTAGTTTGTTGAGGAACCTCTATACTGCACTCCAAAGTGGTTGTACTAATTTACATTCCCACCAACAGTGTACAATAATTTCCCTTTCTCCACTTCCTATCCAGCATTTGTTATTGTCTGTCTTTTGGGTATAAGCCATTTTAACTGGGGTGAGGTGATACTGCTTTGTGGTTTTGATTTGCATTTCTCTGATGATTAATGACACTGAGAATTTTTTTCATATGCATATTGGCCATTTTATGTCTTCTTTTGAGAAATGTCTACTCAGGTCTTTTGTACATCTGTAATTGGATTATTATAATTTTTATTGACTTGTTTGAGCTCCTTAGAAATTCTGATTATTAATCCCTTGTTATATGGGTAGCTTGCAAATATTTTCTCCCATTCTGTGGGTTGTGTTTTCACTTTGTTGATTGTTTTCTTTGCTGTGTAGAAGCTTTTTAACTTGATGTGATTCCATTTGCCTATTTTTATTTTGGTTGCCCGTGCTTTTGAGGTATTTCTTTTTTTTTTTTAATAATATCTATACTTTTTATTGCATTTTAGGTTTGGAGGTACATGTGAAGAACATGCAAGATTGCTGCATAGGTACACACATGGCAGTGTGATTTGCTGCCTTCCTCCCCATCACCTATATCTGGTATTTCTCCCCATGCTATCCCTCCCC
>PVKV010030754.1:0-21882 GCA_004027835.1 Alouatta palliata
ATCCCATTACTGGGTATATATCCAAAGGATTATAAATCATTCTACTATAAGGACACATGCACACGAATGTTCATTGCAGCACAGTTTACAATAGCAAAGACCTGGAACCAACCCAAATGCCCATCGATGACAGACTGGACAGGGAAAATGTGGCACATATACACCATGGAATATTATGCAGCCATCAAAAACGATGAGTCTGCATCCTTTGTAGGGACATGGATGAACCTGGAAACCATCATTCTCAGCAAACTGACACAAGAACAGAAAATCAAACACCGCATATTTTCACTCATAGGCGGGTGTTGAACAATGAGAACACATGGACACAGGGAGGAGAGCATCTCACACTGGGGTCATTTGGGGGGAGAAAGGGGAGGGACAGTGGGGGGTGGGGAGTTGGGGAGGAATAGCATGGAGAGAAATACCAGATATAGGTGATGGGGAGGAAGGCAGCAAATCACACTGCCATGTGTGTACCTATGTAACAATCTTGCATGTTCTTCACATGTACCCCCAAACCTAAAATGCAATAAAAAGTATATATATTTTAAAAAAAAAGTCTTAAAATAAAGAGACAATGATTAAATGTATAGAAGTAAAAAAAAAAAAAAAAAACTTTTAAGTTCAGGGATACAACCACAGGTTTGTTACATAGGCAAACTTGTGTCATGGGGGTTTGTTGTACAGATTATTTCATCTCCCAGGTATTAAGCCTGGTACCCATTAGTTATTTTTCCTGATCCTCTCCCTCCTCCTACCCTTCAATAGGCCCCAGCCTGCACTGTTCCCCTCTATGTATCCATGGGTTCTCATTTAGCTTCCACTTATAAGTGAGAGCATGCAATATTTGGTTTTCTGTTCCTGTGTTAGTTTCCTAAGGCTGATAGCCTACAGCTTTATCCATGGTCCCAGAAGGTCTTCTTTTGTTTTTTTTCGTTTTTTTTGGAGACAAAGTTTCCCTCCGTCTCCCAGGCTGGAGTGCCAGTGGTGCAATCTCGGCTCACTGCAACCTCCACCTCCCGCCTCCCGGGTTCAAGAGATTCTCCTGCCTCAGCCTCTCAAGTAGCTGGGATTACAGTTGTGTACCACCATGCCTGGCTAATTTTTTTTATTTTTAGTAGAGACGGGGTTTCACCATGTCAGCCGGGATGGTCTCGATCTCTTGACATGATCTGCCCACCTCGGCCTCCCAAAGTGCTGGGATTACAGGCATGAGCCACTGTACCCAGCTGGTCTTCTTAAATTCCTTGATAATTTGAACTATTTCCAATGCTTTGTTTTCACTCTTGTTATTTCTTCAAATGGCCTTCCTTTCGACCTTTAACTTGTTGTCAACCTCCCAGCTGACTTCTTCATGGTCAAACTAACTCAAGCCAGATACTGTGCAGAGGGCCATGGGAGGTAAGAAGAAATACAAGGCATTGTCCTTCCCTGGAGGGTGAGGGCACATAAGGAATGTCTGCTGTGCACCAGACACTGTGCAGGATGCCTAACATAAACCCTCTCATTTAATCCTTGCAACCACTACGATGAGGAGGGAGGTCTTATATGTTCATTGCTCAAGGCTTGGTTCCACAGGAATAATACTCATGACACTATTATTAAGTGCCAGGCACTGTGCTGAGCCCCTTAGGTGGATTTCCTCATTTACTTCTCAGTATTACCCAATGAGCAGGTGCCACAATTATCTTCATTTGAAGCAGAGACTGAGGCTTAAAGAAATTAAATAATTTACCCTCGTCCAAGAACACAGAGGTAATAAGATAGATGGAATTCAGATATGAAGCTATGGAGCCTGGTTATGGAACCAAAGCCCCCATCCTGGCCACCTCACTGTTCCTGCCACAGAGCCTGTGACCCCTGCCCACACAGCATTCTTTCTTCTTTCAATACTGGTTGCATTTATAGCTTAGCTACTCGGGATTTGTATTTATTTCTTCTCTCTCACACGCAGGTAAATTCCACTCTCTGATCTTACTCACTCGCCAGCCTCTTTCAGGAAAAGGACAAGTTCCTTGAAGATAATGACCCTATCTCATTCTTCTTTCTATGTAGCTACCTTTCACTGATCACCTACTGTGTCTGGCATTATGAAGGGCACTTTCATTGTTTAGATTTGTTCCCAGTGACACTGGGAAGTACATGCTATTATTCACATATTATAGATGAAAGATTAAGGCTCAGATGTTAGGTGACTCTAGGCCCATGTCACCTAGCTTGCAACTAGAAAATGCAGGACTCCTAAGCCTATGATCTCCCCATTGCTCTAAGCCACTGTGCTGCCTTCTGCTTTGCATAGAACTGCTATGAGTGGAGGGAGGCCTGTGAACATGAACTTGAAGACATCAGTTGGAGTCCCTGGTCCGTGATTGACAAGTTACAAGACTTGAGCAGGCCACTTCACCTCCCTGAGACTCAGGTCAGACACATAATCTGTCAATTCCTGTCCTGGTATGGTTCCCAGACTTGGACCATCTCCTGTCCTGAGTCCTGCCCCTGCCTCTTGGAATCCCATGTTTGAATGTCACTAGTCTAAGACCTCCTATAGGATGAGAGCCTAGTCATAGTCACCGTAGTGTTCCTGGAGCTCAGCACAGAGCCCAGCATACACTGAGTGCAAGATATGCTCCATGAATAAATAAACCAATAAACAAATGAGAAAGCTGTCACATGAAGTCACCCTGCACTGTGTGGACTGGCTTGACCACTTGCCACCAATTTTCTGCCCTCAATTCCATCATGCAAATTTGAATAATGAAAAAGCACTTTGTGAATTTTTAACAGGCTTGAAATATAATAGGTATCATGCTATCTCTCTCTTTTCTGCTTTTTTCTTCCCAGCAATTAGCTCTGCCTATTTGAGGAGAATTCCACTGGTATTAGAATATCTCACAGCACCTTCCCCTTTGAAAGCCTATGGAGAGAGATAACACTCGATCTCTCCCTTCAGTCTAAGACACTGGTAAGGGCCTGAGCGATAGTCTGTCTGGAACTGTGATGCTGGTGCAAAGATGCAGGAAGCGTGTAGATGTTTTTCACAGTAAGGATGGTGTCTAGAGTCCAGCACCAGCTGGAGTCAGAGGCGTGATCCGCAGAGCCGCTGGAAATATTCTAGCAGTACTTCTGATGCTAACTTTGAGGCTGGCCTCGGCTGTGCTTGCCACTGCCCAGCCACCCTCCATGTCCAGCTGGTGCTCCAGGCTGCTGCCAATTCTGTAAGCTACCCAGGACACTTCTGGTGAATTTGAAATGTAGGCAGAGTCCACTTCTGCGGCTTACAAAGTGGCAAAAGCTAGCGAGATGCTTCCCAGCCCCATTTCCGCTTCTGCCTAGACACACAAGACCGCACCTCTTCTCCTTCCTTGCAGCCAGGGTAGTGGCAGCCTGACCACTGGCGTGAACATAAAACGCTCTGAGCTATCACCACATTCTCTTCCCCTTCCTAGTGACTTTGGAGGCCTCTTGGTTAAGAAGACAATGTCACAAAATGGAAAGAGCTAGATACCCAGGTCACCATTTGGAGAAGAGACACCCTAAACAGGCACACAACTAGCATGGAACCACAAAATAAATCTTCGATCACTAGGGCCCTGAGGGTCGAGGATATTTGTAACAGGACCCAGAGTTCCTCACTCAGACAAACAGACAACCAACAACCCTGACTAATTTAATCACCATTATCACTGGTGTTGCCATTATTAGCATGGCTATTCATACCGTGGATGTTCAACAGATGCTTTACTGCTAGAAAATTGTGCCTTTTCTGGTCATCAATCACTGGATCTTGAGTTCCTATGAGGCACCCGAGTTTTACTAAGTATTTGAGAACTCAGTGTCTAAGGTGAGACAACTGGAAAAAGATATGGGTGTGATTTGTGTAACACCCAGCACATAGTGAGAGTATTTTTATTATTAGGATGCAGTAGACCACAGTGGTAAAGAATATGGGCCAAGCATGGCTGCTCATGCCTGTAATCCCAGCACTTTGGGAGGACAAAGCGGGCAGATCATCTGAGGTCAGGAGTTCAAGACCAGCCTGGCCAACATAGTGAAACGCTGTCTCTACTAAAAATACAAAAATTAGCCGGGTGTAGTAGCAGGTGCCTGTAATCCCAACTACTCTCGAGGCTGAGGCAGGAGAATTGCTTGAACCTGAGAAGTGGCAGTGAGCCGAGCTCACACCACTGCACTCCAGCCTGGGTGACAGAGCAAGACTCCATCTCAAAAAAAAAAAAAAAAAAAAAGAATATGATATATATCCCTAGAAGGAGACACACCTGGATTCAAAGCTCAGATCCTCTCCCCAACTGTGGAAACTGAGGTAAGTCCCTCTGCTTCCCTGAGCTACCTCTTTCTCCTCTGTTAAATGCAGAAATTAATTTTTATTTTTTTTACCAAATCCTGAAAATTTTACTAAAAGATTTTGTCTTTGAGGATTAAGAGATGATAGATAGATAGATAGACGCTATAGCTACAGCACCTAGCACAGAGTAATTTCTAAAATATATATTCATTATTATAAGGGATTCTAATACTAAAATATTACAAGGAAGTACTGTACAAGTGTAAAGCAGGTTTAGTTCCATAGGCATTCTCATTTTCTGTTTTCTCTGTTTTTAGGTAGATTTGTAGCTGCTTGAGCATGGGTGATTCCAGTGTACTGGCAGGTGGCTGGGGCTCGCTCCGATTTTCTCAGCTGGGCATTTCTGGTGTGTGTATTTCCTTCGCGGAGGCTGTTTTCATGAGATGCTGCGAGCGCAGCAGCGTGGGTGTGCGGGCCTTGACTGCAGCTGCCGCTGTGCTTTCTCTACCACCCCCATGAGCAGCAGCAGTTGATAGGGTAGTTTTATCCCCCCAAATAATCAACAATCCCAATATTATTATCCCAATAAGCAGACATTAATTTGAGAACTCAGGTGTCTTCACCCGGCACATCGATTGATGTGTAAGTATAAGGGGGTCTTTAGTGAGGTGACCAATATTTATGCAACAAGCAGCACATTCTCCCCTTCGCAAAATAGCAGCAACTGTTTATTCACTACAAGGTGCTCCGCGTGCACTTTCCTAGTTAAACCGGAAATAACCCTCAAAGATTGGATCTATGGTGATCGCTGTTTGGTAGATAATAATAATGAGGGTTAGAGATTTATCTGTGCAAAATCAGCAGCTAGTAAGTGGCAGTGACCCCCTCTATGTATCCATGAGCTGCTCGCCCAACACTGGGTACACATAGGAGCAGTCACTTTTTTTTTTTTTTACCTGAATGCTCTCTTTTTTTACTTTAAATTCCAGCACTAAGAGTTAGCGTAGTTCGCCAAATGCAAGCTCACTGCCCTGACTTGGCCCCCCTTCCAGCTCGTCTGGGGATGCACTGACCCTGAACGCCTGGCCTCAGAAGGCTGGTACAATGGAAAGTGCTCGGCTGATGAACCCCACATGCCCAGGTCTGACTCCTGGCCCCACCACTTGCCAAGCCATTTATCCTCTTTCACCTTCAGTTTTCTTATCTGTAAAATGGGCTCAATCACACCTTCCTCAATGTGAGGATAAGGATAGGGCCTGTGTCTAGCAATCTGAAGAGCAGTTCTCTGTCCCTTCTCTTCTGCCTTTCCCTGTCATGAGGCCAAAAGAGTGACAAGGCAGTGGAACACCCAGCCAATCAGCAGCTGTCCTTGTTGTTGTCTTAGGCCCAGGTAGGGATTGGGGGTGTGGGAAACAGGTGTGTCACGGCTTCATGATATGGAAATGCCCTAAGGTGTTTGTTATACATACAGATCCTTAGACGCCACCCATTGAGAGTCCTTCCATAGATCTGGATTTTTAGCCAGCTTCTAGAGAACAGTGGCCCCGGTGGTCACCAGACCACCCTCTAAGGCACTCTGCCCTTCAGTCATTGATTCCAGCATCACAGTATCCTCCATATCTTCAAATCATCTCAATATTTTTAGCTTAGATTTTATACATCATTTTTATTCCAACCAACATGCTTTTGTAACTTCAAATTATCTATTTTTAAATATCCTTTAAACTAGTACCATAAATGCGAATACATTGAAAGGAAATATGACAGGGTGTTTAACAGGAACATGGGCCCTGGAGCCAAAATTGCCTGATAGAAACCCCATCTCTGCTGTTTGCCAGCTGTGTACATTTAGACAGTTTCTAAGACTCCTTAAAGTCTCTGTGTATCAGCATCCCCCTGAGTACAAAGGGGATAATACGGATATCTAATTATAAGGCTGTTATGATGATTAAATGCTTCCCTGTAAAACAGTTACAACAGTACCCAGCACGAAGTAAGCCCTCAGTAAATGTGAGTTATTCTTGTTGTGACAAATGAATAAAAAAAGCAGTATCACTTGCTACAGATAGAAAATAACCACCGAGAAATGCGTAACTCTGAAAAGTTATTAAAAGTTCATCCACACACCATCTAAAGTCATCTGTGTGTCATCAGTAATATACATTCCACACTCAGGCCAACACTGTCACAGAGAGTGCCGGGAAACCCTACCAAGTGGTGCTGTCACTGGCCAAGCTAACTGGGGAGTGATTCCGGTGTGGCTTTAGACCTAACTTTGAGCCTCCTGTTAACCCGAGAGCTGCATGTGTCCGGGGAAGATTCCCTTTGGAATCCACTGTTGGGTTCATCTGTGAAGAAGAAGACATCTGTGTGCCCAGGGATTAGGAAGTGATTCCCCCTCTGTGGGAAAGAAAGCAGTCTCTCAAAGCAAGTTGCTCAGCAACAGGCTTATTAGCACTTTGTACGTCTTGAGATTTGTTTATCTACAGATCTCAACATGCCTCAAAACATTCATTACTGCTCACAACACCCGGTCAGCCCAGAATCACAGTCCCCATTCTGCAGATGGGAGAACTGATAGAAAGGGCCATTAAGTGACTGAGCCATTAAGGGACTGTTGAGCAAATGAAGAGTTGTGGCAAGAAGAAAAGTGATGACTCCTGAGGATCCGGGCCTGCAGTGCCACCCCACTCATCAAGCATTCGCCCTCGGTGGAGACATGCAGATGGCAGGAGGCCACACGGTTCCCTTTATTGTTCCCATGACAGCGTGGGAACAGGTCGGCATCCTTGGAGAAAATTCCAGAAGTGCCAGGCACTGGGCATTTCATACATTTTTATTAGATGAAAATGCAAAGGGAATTTTCACAAAGGAGTCCAATTTCTCCTTCCCATCCAATTTCCCACAAGCAGAGTGAAGATCATTCCAGCAGGACCAAGAGCTAAGCCAGATTTGGCTGGGAAATGTATAGCCCAGAATAACAAACAGGTGTGTAGATAGTGTCAGGAAAGGAGGCCAAAAACATGGAAGCATCACATCCAGGGAGCAAAATGAAGAGGAGAACCAGAAGGCAGGACTGTAGCTTGAAGCTATGGAAGGGGTTCAAATCAGATTGGGAAGATGAGATGTGCAAGAATCTTCGAAACGTTCATTTCTTTTAACTCAACAAAAACATAAGTTCAGAAATCTCTTCACAGCAAATACTAGGAAAATTATATAAGGCTTCCTATACAATTGCATAAAAATATCTGTAAATATATTGTTTTAAAAGTGTAATCTACACTAACAAAAATTAGCAATAGGCCAGATACCGTGGCCCACACCTGTAATCTCAGCACTTTGGGAGGCTGAGGCAGAAGGATCACTTGAGCCCAGGAGTTTGAGATCAGCCTGGGCAATATAGTGAGACTCTGTCTCTACCAAAAAAAGGAAAAAAATTATAAATAATCTAAATATTCAGAATTAGGGATCGATTTAAAGAGGTTGTTACACTGATACTATACAATCGTTAAGATATTTATAAGAAAATTTAGTTATATAAAAAAGATCAGCCAGATGCAGTGGTTCGCGTCTATGATCCCAGTACTTTGGGAGGCCAAGGGGGCAGATCACAAGGTCAAGAGTTCGAGACCAGCCTGGCCAACATGATGCAATCCTGTCTCTACTAAAAATACAAGAATTAGCCAGGTGTGATGGCGGACGCCTGTAATCCCAGCTATATGGGAGGCTAAGGCAGGAGAATTGCTTGAACCTGGGAGATGGAGGAGGTTGCAGTGAGCAGGATTGGGCCATTGCACTCCAGCCTGGGTGACAGAGCAAGATTCCATCTTGGAAAAAAAAAAAAAGATCATCATAAATAACTGAAACTTCCGGATAAAAAGTAATTAACACAATCATAAAGATACCAGAATTTTATACTTAAGGAAAAACTGGAAGAAAATAGCTTTGAAGTATGTAGATAATCTGTGTGGTGGAATTGTGTGCTTTAAATGCATATATGTGTATTTACTAAAATGTCAACAATAAGCATGTATTATTGTAATTTAAAATATTAATTGTTTAAACTTTTACTGTGAATCTTATTGAGACTTTACTTCAGGACTTGTTCTACCCAAATGAAGCCTGTGTGGTTCTAAAACAGATCCACAGACTTAAGGAAGCAGATTGTCCCTGTTGCCTGGCTACTCCATGGAGTCCAAATGGCCAAGGTGCTCCCAGCCCTCTACGTTTATGAAAGGCGTCACAGAACATAAGAATGAATCCCGGATTCAGAGTCAAGAGATCTCACTGGCAGTCCCAGGTAACTCCCTTACCCACTCCATGACCTTGAGCAAGGCACTTCATTTCAGATTCCTTATCTAAAATGGAAATAGCAATGCATGTACTGACAACTTCCCAGTGGCATAGTTTATAAAAAGCATGTTCAAGTGGGAGTTGTCATCCCCATAGGGATGAGATAAACGGCATCGTAGACCTTATCCCAAAGAACAACTTCAGAGCTCATCCTTGGTCAGGCCTGCCTATCCATGTGCATTCTTTCCCTCTCTAGGCCACCCAGTGAGAATGGATGCCCACAGTTGTGACCTTGGAGTCATGTCTAGCTCCCAGAGGACTTTCAGACTCATCTAAGAAAGATTAAATCAGGAATGGGATTCTAAAAAATTTTTAGGTTGGGGGCGGTGGCTCACGCCTGTAATCCCAGCGTTTTGGGAGGCCGAGGTGGGAGGATCACCTGAGGTCAGGAGTTCGAGATCTTCCTGGCCAACATGGTGAAACCCCGTCTCTACTAAAAATACAAAAATTAGACAAGCGTGGTGGCAGGTGCCCGTAATCCCAGCTATTTGGGAGGCTGAGGCAGGAGAATTGCTTAAACACTGGAGGCAGAGGTTGCAGTGAGCCAAGATCACACCATTGTACTCCAACTTGGGCAACAAGAGAGAGACTCCATCTCAAAAAAAAAAAAAAAAAAAAAACAAGTATAAGCATCCACGTTCACTATGTGACTCAATGAGTCAGGATGTTTTTATTAGCTGAAACATCCCATTTCCTGACTCAACTAGATTAATATGTGCTAAAGGTTGAAAGAGTTCCCAAAGTCCAAGTGTTGAAAACTTAATTCTTTTTCTTTTTTTTTTTTTTATTGCATTTTAGGTTTTGGGGTACATGCAAAGAACATTCAAGATTGTTGCATAGGTACACACATGGGGAAAACTTAATTCTTAATGCACCAGTATTGAGAGGTAGGATCTTTAAGGCATGGTTAAGTCATGAAGGCTCTGCCCTCATGAATGAATTAATGCTGTTATGGCTCCCAGAAGTGGGTTCTTGATAAAAGGATGACCTTTATCCTCTTCTCTCTCTCTCTCTCTCTGACACACACACACTGTCTCTCTTTCTCTCTCTCTCTCTCTCTCTCTCTCTCTCTCTCTCTCTCTCTCTCTTTCTGTCACCTTTCTGCCTTCTGCCATGGGATGACACAGCAAAAAGGCCCTCACCAGATGTGAACCCCTCGACCTTGGACTTCCCAGCCTCCAGAACTGTAAGAAATAAATCTCTGTTCTTTATAAATTACTCAGTCTTAGGTGTTCTCCTATAGCAACTCAGAATGGACTAGGACAACATGAGAGAACCACTGGTAACAAGTAGTGGAACATATCAGTTACTTTAAGGAACATTACTCATACTCAGTTGTTAGCACACATCTGTGCAGTACCACGAGCTTCACCTTCCAGAGAGCCCTTCCTCAGAGGAGTTCCACTGGCTTGCACTTTTTACATTGCATTTTTCTTGTAATAAAGTGGCCAGTGCATTTCTGACTAAATAGAATACACACTGATGTATCAGTGTTGCCTGATGGTCTACATGTATCTATGTCTCTAAGCTAACAGTTTACTTAAAAATGAATGGTGGAACACTAGCTACAAAGATGGATAATTACAAGAAAAAGATGGTCCCCAAATCATTTTGGGAAATGCGATTTCAGAAGGCAATGTACAGTAAAAGGTCACTGTGATGACCAGGGAAGCTTTTTTCATTATCCATGATCTGGGAACACATCCTGGTCAATATTTGCTTTGAGGTTCTGTGATGTCTAATGGCACCCAGCTCACTTTGTCTTCAGAAAGCTGTCCTCTAATTTGTAACTACCTAGCAAATATTCTTCAAGACAATGCCTTCACAAAATACTCTGAATTAAACATAGATATGGTCTAGCCCTGGAGAATGCCCAGGGAATTTCTTTATCCACCGTCATCCCCAGGGAGCCATGATTCTATGGCATCTTCAGTATTAATTCGCTGACAACCCACCAGCAGCACCACACATACACACAGTGGTACTTGCTTATGGAAAAATGCTTTTGAGTGGTATTTTCTTGAACTCCTGACCTCAGGTGATCCACTCACCTCGGCCTCCCAAAGTGCTAGGATTACAGGCGTGAGCCACCGCGCCCAGCTGAGTGGTATTTTCTTATATTGTACAATTGTCTTGCTCATATATGTATCAGCAACTTCAGTCTCCACAAAAGCATCAAACCATGAAACAATCACTGGGTAAAAAGTCAAAACCTCAGGGCCATGACTGGAGAAACAGCTTAACTTCTCTGGCCTCAGGTTCCTCACTTATTTTTTTTTTCCAACTATATCAATAATTTTATTAATGTGAAAAGCCTAAACGCCTTGATCAAAACGCAGAGACTGTCCGAATGGATCAAAAAGTAAGATCCAACTGTTTTCTAACTACAAAGAATGAATTCTAGATTCAAAGGCACAAATAGGTTGGAAGCAAATGATGGAAAAATGATATACCAGGCAAACATTAGCCAGAAAAGAGCTGTAGTGGTCATGCTAACATCAGACAAAATTGAATTTAAGATAAATCACTGAAGACACAGAGGGTCATTTTATAATGCTAGGAAAATATAACAATTATAAATATATACACCTAACAACATAATTTTTTTTTCTCACTTATAAAGGAGGATGTTGGACTTTCTTAACTTTCCCTACCTTTCTTCAAACTTAAACTCTATCCATTTTCACTGAATAAGATATAACAAATCCTCAGACATAGGGTTAATAGAAACGGGGCTTAACCCATGCGCAGGATCTATGTTAGACGCTTATATACATGACTATGGGTAACATTCTCAGCATTCTTCATGATATCATGCCCATTTTACAGGTAGGAAAACTGAGGCTAAGAGCAATAATTTGCCCAAAGTTACAAAACTGAGAAGTGGCAGAACTGAAATAAGAACTCAGATCTGACAGCTACATTATGCTGACCACGCTAAAGACCTGAAGTGTGGGGCACGCCCAGAAACACTTTGTCTGTGTCCGCATTGCAGCTACTGCTCTGCCTGTGTGCACACCATTCAGCCTGCTTTTTTTATCCACCTGTTTTAGGAGCTTTATAAGGTTCTCACACTTGAGGATGCCTCATCTGTCTGGTGTTTGTTGACACTCTGTGCAAGTGCAGAACTCACCTTCAGGAAATGCAGCTATAGGCTGGACATACCTGGTTTAAGAACAGTGGCTGTGACCTTTCATCTCATCTGGGATCCCACAGGAAGGAAAAAATTATTCCAGGGCATCCGGAGGCCTCAGTCTCCACCCATGTGTGGATGTTCCCACGGATCTGAAAAGGATAAACATCTCTTCTCTATCACTGTTCATCATTTGGCCAAGAAGGGAAACCAATGGCCCTCCAAAATGCCCTAAACCAGCATGTTGTTCCTGTACTAGGACTCAACCAGTGGTCCCAAATTTCATGAAACAGTTAGTTTAAGACAATTACCTGTCACTGTATCTCTGACTTAGACATTTATTTTCCCACTGTTTTGTGGACTCATGATTTTTTTGAAGGATATTGGGTTGGGTTATGAGTCGGTCTATTTGTGCTCTAGAATTGTTCACTCCACCTCTGAGTTCACTGTTTAGAGCCATGTTTACACTTAGTCAGTCTCTGGCCCCAGTTCTGGAGCCCAGGGAGACAGAGACACACCCAAGCTACAGCTGGGAGGCTGTCCTTGGGCTCCTGATTCTTAACTCCACCTGGAAGAGCATGAGTTCTTCTGAGTGGGGCATCCAACACCAAAAGGGGATGGAAAATGGAAATATGACCTTTTAAATTCTCGTTGTAAAAGCCTGGGTCCGTGATTGTTTTACGATTATTGCTGTTGCTGCTGCTGGCCTACATTCAGTGTGTGTGTGTGTGTGTGTGTGTGTGTGTGGAGAGAGAGAGAGAGAGAGAGAGAGAGAGTTAGGGCTTCGGCATGTAAATTTGGGTTGGGGCACAATTCAGTTCAGATAGCAGGTTCTATCAATTGCTCTCTTTCCTGGAAACTCTCTTCCTTCCTTGCTTCTGTGATACCACATTAACTCCTCCTTTCTTTGCTTTCTCAGTGTTTTTTCCATGTCCACCCTCCCTGCTCACCCCCCTAGACTCTGGTATTCCTCAAGGTTAAGGCCTGGGCTATCATTCTGCTCATTCTACACAGTCTGTTCAGTCAGTTTTCCTGAGCAGCCTCATGCACTCTGATGGCTTGAAGATCAGGGAATTCCCATGATTGCTAAATCTGTAGCTCAAGCTCACAATTCTCTACTGCCTGCCCAGGCTGTACATCTCACTCCCAACTGAATTTCTCCTCCTCAAAGGCAACTCACTGAAGCCTGAACTCATAACTCCTAAGTGGTGGTAACATCTCAGAGAAACTCCATGTTGAAGCCTGACTTCTGCTTCTCCTGTTTCATACACAACTTCTATCCCATCTGCTGATGTCTCCGTATTCATGCTTTAAATCATCTTCTTTCCCTCTTCCCCACAGCTACTCTTGTGGTCCAGGCCCCCATCACTGATTTCTAGATTGCTGCAATAGCCTCCCAAAGTGCTGGGATTACAGGCATGAAGCCACTGCGCCCAGCAAATATCTTCTCTTAAGGTTCATGTTTATTTGCTAATCCACCCTTTTAGGGTAGATCCTTATTCAAGTAGCTTAGATGTTTTATTATCTATTGCCCATGACCCTAGTTTATTCAGAGAATACCCCAACTTGTTCATGAAAGATCGTCTTGAAAGCCATGCTGGAATTCAGACACTCTGATCATGAGGTTATTATGGGACAACGGGCCTAATCACCATATTCAAAAGAAAATGTGCTTAGCCTTAAATGAAGTGGCTGATGCATTTGTCAGGATGGGTAGACTGCTACAGTAACCGATCAGTCAGGAAATCTCTGTGGCTTCACATAATACAACTTTATTTTTCATGCACAGAAAGTCCAGGATGAGTCCAAAAGTTCTCCTCTTGCATTTTGTCATCTGGGATAGAGTCCTCCAAGCTTACCACAACAACAAAAAAAGGAGAGGTCTGGGAAGCAAACCAGCAGATAATTCTGTAGCTCCAACCTGACTTCAAGGGCATCCATGACATGTCAGGGAGAAAATGAGTATTTGGTGGCATTAGTCATCTCTGTCCTCACTGGGTATGTTTCTCTGTGTGATCTCATGATCATTTTTTCCCTCTGCCATATTTAGAAACCCCAATCATCCACTGTAGCATATTCAGCATTTATGGAATCCTCCACACTGAAGTCTTTGGACAGATTCCATTAGCATCAACCACCAGAGTCATAAATGCCAATACAATAACCTAGATGTTCCCAAATATTGCTTAAGAAGTCCCTTTCATGTCTTTGGGGAAAAAAAATCTAATCCTCTGACCATCACAGGATAAGAACACTCAGTTCCAAACAACATGTTTGACTAAGTCTGATTAATGAATTTCTGAAGTTATTTTTGTTGATCCTCCCACCCTTGACGCCATAATTTGCCTGCGGCAACATGTGTATAAATTAATGAGGCTTTCAGCAGCTAGTGGAAAAGTGTTCATTACCTTAATTATCCACACCTTCAAATTGAGGGCACTGCGGGACCGTCAGGACACAGCAGGGCGTCTGTGCTGGGAAAGAGCACATGCTCAGTGCAGCTCGGCCAGGCCGTTGTCCCTGGAGAAGCAAGGCGAGGGCCTAGGTGAAAGAAGTGGATGCACAGAAGACGAAATGACAAGAGAAGATTAAGTGTGACTACCTGATTGCATGCTGAATGTACATGTACTCATTAAGCACCTAGCATAGGTAAACACGCAGTAGCCTGTTTCATCCTCATAGAATTCAGGAACCAATCTGTCCTAAGTCAATGGGAATGGAGTGGAACAATCTTTATCAGAATCAAAAAACAAAGTACAAGTCTATCCTACTCCTGGACTTATCTGGTTTTATGTCTCTGTTCTGGCTGTCTCCTACTTGAACCTAGGTCTCAGTGACACAGAGCTGACCGTGTGCCCAGGTGCCGTGCGTTGCCTCCAAAGGCCCCCATCCAGTTCCCCCAGGTACCTAATCCTACTTCTGATCCTAGTTGTGTGAGGATCAAGCAGGCTATTGAGCCCCAGGCCCAAGGGGGATGTTTCTCCTTCTTCATGTGCCCCACTCCCCTCCAAGATCTCAGCCTGATGCCTCTCCTCATCTCCTGGTTGCTGTGATCTGCCCAATGAGACCAATTTTTGCTCATCTTCCCAGTCATGGAGCTTTCACCTTGGCCCTCACCACCCATTGCCCTTCAGTGGCTTATAGAGCTCCCTGCTAGATCATGTTGGAGACAGAGATGGTCCTATGGGTGTTCATGGAACGTAGGAGATAAGACTGGTCCCCAGAGAACAATCATTACAGGAAAGATGGCTTCAGCACCTTCTAAATCAGTCTTTCTCAAACTCATTTGATAGTAAGAATCACTGGAGTCCATCCAAAGATACAAGTTACAAAGCCCCACCAAGAAACTCTGAAGTGAGGCCCAAACGTTTTCAATAAGCACCCAGGAGGCAAGTTTAGAAAGCACCAGGAAATGACAACATGGCAACCATAGTGACCACTGACCGAACTTCCAGAGGCTAGTCAAGGTACTAAGACATTTACATCTATTGACTCATTGAATTATCCCATCAAACCTTTCCAGATAGGTGCTAAATCCTCATTCTACTAATGAAAAACCCAGATCCAGATCCCCTGACTAAGTGCTCAAAATCATACGTCTAGTAAGTAGCAGAACCAGGCTTCAAATCTTCATCTCCCTGGCTCCTAACTCACATCAATCTGTTACTGAAGGCTAAACCCTAGGTAAAGAGAAGAGACCAGTGGTCTCCGAGATTTCATAATCTGGCCCTATATCAATAACGAAATTTCAAGCATGCACCTCTGATATATGCTTGTGTGTTTTTAATTTATATATACATAGTATTATTCTAATATGTATCATAAAATTACATAATAGTTTTAAAAGTTGAAGTCAAGATGAATTAAATAATTTTAATAATTTTATTTTATTTAGTAACACCTAACCAACTTTTTTGCTTTGCTATAAATAATTTCTTTTTTTTTTAGACGGAGTCTCGCACTGTTGCCCAGGCTGGAATGCAGTGGTCTGATTTCGGCTCACTGCAACCTCTGCCTCCTGGGTTGAAGCAATGCTTCTGCCACAGCCTGCTAACTACCTGGAACTACAGGCACTCACCAGCATGCCCAGCTATTTTTTGTATTTTTTTTTTTTTTTTAGTAAAGATGGGGTTTCACCATGTTGGCCAGGCTGGTCTTGGAACTCCAGACTTCGCAATCTGCCTGCCTCGGCCTTCCAAAGTGCTGGGATTACAGGCATGAGCCATGGCACCTGGCCACTATAAGAAATTTCTAAGAATAAAAATTATTTCAATGAGCACAATGTGATTTTGAACACGCGTTCCTTTTTCTTCAATCTTGGTTTAATCTTTATGACAGAGTAATTGATGGTTTGGTCCTAAATTTGATTTGTTCTGATACCTGCTCTTACTGCCTGTCATACCTGGAAAAGATGTCTCAAAAAGATACATAGATCAAAATGAAAGAAATACAGCATTGTTGCCTTATTCAGTCAGGATACTTTTTTTTTTAATTCCATCTACTGGTTATGCAAAGGTCTTGGTGAAATGTGGCTAGTAAATTTCCAACTTCCTTGGTGACAATCCGTTTTTCTCACAATTTATTGAAAAGTTTTAAAAATAGTTCAATATGCACTGAAACATTTCATTTGGAAATGTAAAACAGGCTAGATTTTTCTATTTCAGTCTTTTCAGAAATAGAGATACGACTTATACACATTATGTTTAACGATGTTAACATAGAAACTGCTTCAGATCATCACTGCACAGTCTTCACAGAACAAGTGACTTTTTTTTCTTATTCAAGAATATGCACACAGAAAAGTATACAGATCAATGTGTTTTCACAGTGTGAACATGCCTTGTTTAGGAAACAGATTAAGGCACAAAACATTGTCGGCTCCCCTAGGAGCCTCTCTCTATGCCCTTGCCAGTTCTTTTCCCCCAAAAAACAACCACTATCCTAACTTTCAGATTAATTTCACCTGAGTTTTCTTTTTAACCTCACGTAAGTGGAATCACACTAGAGGAAACCTTTTGCACGTGTGGCTCCTTTTTCTCAAAATCTCATTTGTGAGATGTGTTCATATCATCAAGTATTGTTGTGGATGATCCATTTGTGGAGTATTCTCTTATGTGAATATACAACAAAGAGTTTATCTGTTTTACATTTGATGGGCATTTGGATAATTTCCAGTGTTGGAGTATTAGAAATGGTGCTGCTATGGACACTTTGGTGTGTCTCTTTTAGAGAACATTTGTATGCTTTCTGTTGGTGTATACTTAGAATTAAATTGCTGGGTCATGGGGTTTGCTCACGTTCTGCCTTCCTAAATACTGCCAAACAGTTGCCTGAACTGGTTTTATGAATTGTCATTTTCACCACTCTGGGATTTCTAGTTGTTTCACATTCTTGTCAACTCCTGGTATTATCTTTTTCATTTTGGCAATTTTGGTGCGTGTGTAATGACATCTCACTGTGGCTTACAGGTTTCTTCTGAAAATCAGTTACTATTTCACTCATTACTAACTCACAACATTTACCCTGATAGGATAACTTAAGTGTATGTTTGTGTTTTCTCAAACGCACCTGCTATATCTTACTCTTGACAGTCACTTATCCTTGAAAAGATCAAACAATTTGGAACCCATAATTTTATGTTCACCCACTGTTTCAAATACTTTGCCATAACAGAATGAGGAAATCTCTGCATGCATGAAATATTTTAGATTTATTTCCTATCTAATTATAAGTATTGTTAAGATTCTGCTGTATTTTAAACATCTTGCCTCTATATATTGATCCACATCAATGACATCCTATCGTATTCTGTTCTCTTGTGACTTTAACTTCTTTGCTTTAATAGCTTGCTGTGGACACTGCAGTAAATAACTTTCACATGAGGTGCTAGCTCAGGAAACCTACCTAGTTTCTTCATCCCAGTCAACACAAATACCAAAAACATTGCTTTTGTTAAGAAACTAACTGACTATTGAGAATATTTCTTTCCGGTATTTTTTTTCATTAATGACTCACAAGAAAGAGCCTTCCAATGTATTCCACTACTGAAAAGAAGAATCCAGCAATGACATAAGCTGCAGTATGTTAGAAACATCTGTACTTTTGAGCAACTGTATCGCAAACCTCTCACACTAAACTGTTTGTTTATTCTGCTCTTTGGCAACAAGTGTGATGCATTTTCCAACAGCATTTAATGACCAAGGAATGTAGTTATTAGGTATTTCTTGAACCATTTTCACTTATCTTTTCAAGGATAAGTGACTGTCGAGAGTAAGATATAGCAGGTACATTTGAAAAAACACAAACACACATTTAAATCACCCTATCAGGGTAAATGTCATGAGTTAGTAATGAATGAATTAGTAAACAAGAAACAATGTTTGACCAATGGACTATGGCTATTCACTATCCCTATTAAGTAATAAATTCAAAATTATCAAATTGAATCCAAATGTGTAAAGAGCTGGACTGAATGTCTCATGACTTCAAACAGTTGAAACACCTTAGGTTTTTTTAATGCTGGTCAATTGCAATGCCAGTTCTCTTTAGCTTTATTAAGACACAATATTCGCTCAGAACAGAATCGTCATGAATGATAATGAATATTAAAGGCCATATTTCAAACAGTCTTCTTAATAATTTATGTCTTCTGACCAATTTTGTGATTGATGGCATTAGACTGCCATGAATGTCACCCTGTCATTAGCTGAAATGCAGCAAGTCGCGGGAGTGGCAGGGATGCCAAGTCAGCCATTCTCCTGCTGTTTCCTGAGCCTCACATCATTCATATTATCTTCAGCTTGCAGCTTCTTCACAGGAATCATGAAATCACTTGTCCATTTTGTGAGGATTAGCTCAATTGAAATGAGATATCATGAGCTGCAAATCTACTTAACCAGGCACATAGACCTGAACTATATCACAAATAGGCTGAATGCTTACAGAGGGCACAAAAATTTCCATTTCAAAAAGGCTCTCTTCACACTGAAGGATTTCTTTTTATTATTATTATTGTACTTCAAGTTCTGGGGTACCTGTGTAGATCTTGCAGGATTGTTACACAGGTATACACGTGCCATGGTGGTTTGTTGCCTCCATCCCCCCATCACCTACATTAGGTATTTCTCCTAATGTTATCCCTCCCCAACCTCCCCAACCCCTGATGTCCCTCCCCTAGCCCCCGTCCCCCAACAGACCCCAGTGTGTGATGTTCCCCTCCCTGTGTCCTCATTGTTCAACCTGCACTTATGAGTAAGAACATGTGGTGTTTGGTTCTGAAGTATTTCTTTTAATAAGTGCTCCCCTGCCATTCACCACATGAGTCTCTCACATCAGCACCCTCTGAGCTTCTAGAAAGCACTTGTCAGCTTCCTCATTTGACAGATGAGGAACCAGAGGCTCTCAGAAGAAGAGCAGAGGCCATATAGACTGACAGTTTAGTATCTAGGCTCTGGCAATAGAGAACATGGGTTCAAATCCTGACCTCTGCTATTTCTTCTCTCTATATGCTTGAAAAAGTTGTTCTGTCTCTCTAAACCTGCTTCCTCAGCTATGTATCTAAACAAGGCAAGTGCCACTGTATGTAAATTATAATTTAATAAACTCATCTTTAGAAAGAAGGAAAGGGAAGGGAAGGAGGAAGGATGGGAGGCCAGTCAGAGGTAGCATCTCTGTCTTATCTCTTAATCCCGGATGTGCTTAGCAGAATGCAAGACAGAACAGATATTTAACAGTTTAAGGTTATTACTGATTATAGTGGGTTGAATGATGGCCCTATAAAAATACGTCCAAATCCCTGGAACCTTGACAATTGAGAATATTTCTTTCTGGTACATTTTTCCTTTAATGGCTCACAAGAAAGATTCTGCTACATGACTGATAGCATTTGGATATTTGTCCCTACCAAAGCTCATGTTAAGCTGTCATCTCCACTGCTGGAGGTGGGGCCTGGCGGGAGATGTTTGGACCATGAGGGTAGATCCCTCTTAGCTTGGTACTGTCTTCATGACAGTGAGTTCTCACAAGATCTGGTCATTTAAAAATGTGTAGCAACACCTGTCTTGCACCTGTTCTGTTCATGTAATGTACCTGCTCCTCCTTTGCCTTCCACCATGATTGGAAGCTTCCTGAGGCTTCCTCGGAAGCAGAGGCCACTAGGCTGCCTGTGCATCCTGCAGAACCATGAGCCAATTAAACCTCTTTTCTTCATAAATTACCCAGTCTCAGATATTTCTTTATAGCAATGCAAGAACAGTCTAACACAATGACTTTATTTAGAAAAAGGGTCTTTGCACATGTCACTAAGTTAAGGATCTCAAAACGAAGACGTCCTGGATCATCCAGGTGGACCCTAAACCCAATAACAAGTGTCCTTGTAAGAAACAGAAGAGAAGACATAGCCACACAGAGGAGAAGGTGTGTGAAGATGGAGGCAGACATTGAAGTGCTGCAACTACAATCCAAGGAGTGTCAAGGATCGCCAGAGTCACTAGAAGCCTCCAAAGAGGCAAAAAAATTCTCCTCCAGAACATTCAGAATGAGCACCGTCCTGCCCATACTTCAATTTCAAACTTCTGGCCTCCAGAGCTACAAGAGTATAAATGTATATCGTTTCCAGTCAACTAACTTACAATAATATGTTACAGGAACCCTAGGATAGTATTATTGATCCTTTTGGCTTCTCCTAATCATAAAAGATTTGATCTTTCTTCAAGATAGACCATATGATAGCCCATAAAATGAACCTCAATAAATTTAAGAAAATTGAAATTATGTAAACCACTCTCTCAGACACAGTGAAATAAAACTGGAAATCAACTCCAAAAGGAACCATGCAAACACATGGAAATTAAATAACCTGCTCCTGAATGAGCATTGGGTCAACAATAAAATCAAGAGGGAAATTTAAAAATTCTTCAAACTGAACCACAATAATGACACAATCTATCAAAACCTCTGGGATACAGCAAAGGCAGTGCTAAGAGGAAAGTTCAGGCTGGCGCGGTGGCTCATGCCTGTAATCCCAGCACCTTGAGAGGTCAAGGCGGGCAGTTCACGAGATCAGGAGTTTGAGACCAGCCAGGCCAATATGGTGAAACCTCGTCTCTATTCAAAATACAAAAATTAGCCGAGCGTGGTGGCGGGCACCTGTAGTCCCAGCTACTCGGCAGGCTGAGGCAGGAGAATCGCTTGAACCCAGGAGGCAGAGGTTGCAGTGAGCTGAGATGATGCCACTCTGGGTGACAGAGTAAGACTGACACCCAGCCTAGGCGACAGAATAAGATGACGCCTAGCCTGGGCGACAGAATAAGACTTCATCTCAAAAAAAAAAGGGGGGGTGGGGTAGTTTATAGCCCGAAATGCCTACATCTAAAAGACTGAAAGAGCACAAACTGACATTCTAAAGTAATACATTGAAGAACTAAGAAATAAGAACAAACCTAGATTTTCTTCTAGGGTTTTTATGGTGTTAGGTCTTATGTTTAAGTCTTTAATCCATCTGGAGTTAATTTTAGTGTAAGGTGTCAGAAAGGGGTCCAGTTTCTGCTTTCTACACATGGCTAGCCAGTTTTCCCAACACCATTTATTAAACAGGGACTCCTTTCCCCATTGCTTGTTTTTGTCAGGTTTGTCAAAGATCGGATGGTTGTAGATCTGTTGTGTTGCCTCGGAGGCCTCTGTTCTGTTCCATTGGTCTATATCTCTGTTTTGGTACCAGTACCATGCTGTTTTGATTACTGTAGTTTTGTAGTACAGTTTGAAGTCCGGTAGTGTGATGCCTCCAGCTTTGTTCTTTTTGCTTAGAATTGACTTGGCCATGTGGGCTCTCTTTTGGTTCCATATGAAGTTTAAGGTGATTTTTTCCAGTTCTGTGAAGAAGGTCATTGGTATCTTGATAGGGATAGCATTGAATCTGTAAATTACTTTGGGCAGTATGGCCATTTTCACGATATTGATTCTTCCTAGCCATGAACATGGAATGTTTCTCCATCTGTTTGTGTCCTCTCTTATTTCATTGAGCAGCGGTTTGTAGTTCTCCTTGAAGAGGTCCTTTACATTCCTTGTTAGTTGTATTCCTAGGTATTTTATT
>PVKV010030755.1:0-21882 GCA_004027835.1 Alouatta palliata
CCATTGCACTCCAGCCTGGTACCTGGTGATGGAGTGAGACTCTGTCTCAAAAAAAAAAAAAAAAAAAGAAAAAACAAAAACAAAAAAACAACTCAACAATAATAATTTCTATAATTTGTATTTGTTTTTAATTTACAAAGCATTTTTTTTTGTACATCCTCTTATCTACCTCATGAGTAGGCAATTTTTGTGAGTAAGGAAACAGGTTCAGAGACATTCAGTGACTTCTCCAAGGACACAAAACAGAGCTGAAACTCAAACCAAGGTCTTTCCAGTACAGCATAGCTGTGTCATCCTCAGGCCATAGACCTTGAACATCCTCCACCAATACCTCAGTCCTTTAGTCTCCGTTAATCCACTGTTTCTGCTCAGCCAGAATGCCTTTCTACCAGTCCCAAATTCATAGCCGTCCACATGCATCAGACCTTCCCTCTTAATGAGGAGGAAGCCACTCTCCAGGCTTCTGTTAGATAGGGGCCCTAATCCCTTCCATCTTTGCCTGCAGACTCCATCACAGTAACTCTGGCTAACACAGAGATGTACCTGATGACTCACCATCTTATTTGTAAGATGATGGTGCCAGCCTATACAGGCAGACCCAAAGTCAGTTCATGATGATGCTTAGACCCGTCTACCACAAAATGAGAAAACCAAGGACAATATAGTGAATTTTGATAGCACTGAATTTATCAGATTAAGGATTATTCTTTATTCTGAGATTATGGCCTTTTTTTTTTTTTTTTTTTTTGCAGGGGTAGAGGCAGGTGGGTTTAAAATATTTTTTTTTTTTTTTTTTTTAACAAAAGTATGATGCTAGTATTATAGCTGGTAGTTTGAAAAGTTTAAGTCCTCACTTGGCAAAGTACCAAAGTGGCAACCTTATGTCTTTCCCCAAAATGTCTTAGAAGGTTTTATTAGTCTTGGAATTCTAGACATCTGGGAACTACTGTTTGGGGGGATGATTTAATACTCTCTGACTCCCAGGAGTGTCACCAGTGGTGGTGTATGCCTCAGTGAGGTAATAGGTGATATGGGTTCCCTAAATGTCATTTAGTTAAAATGTTAGCCTCGTGCTTACTATAGGCACATGAGTGTCATCACTTTCTACCAAATGACTTATGAAAATAGTGACACAGCAAAGTAACCTGGTGTATGGAAATACCTCCCAATTATACAGATTCTTCGTGTATTAAATAAACGGAGGACTCTGGAGAGGCTAATGTCTCAAAGCTGGTATGCTGTATTGAGCAGGGATCCCCAACCCCCGGGTAGAGCTCAACCTGTTAGGAACTGGGCGGCAAAAGAGGCGAGTGGCCATTACCGCCTGAGCTTTCACCTCCTGTTGGAGCAGCAGAGGCATTAGATTCTCACAGGAACGTGAACTATTGTGAACCGTGCATTCGAGGGATCTAGGTTGTGCACTCTTTATGAGAAATTAACTAGTGGTTGATGAACTGAGATGGAACAATTTCATTGTCTTACACAAAACTGGCCCCCACTGCCAAAAACATTGGGGACTGCTGACAACGGAGATTCTTAAGTCAGATAACCAAGGTTCAAGTCCCAGCGATGTCTTACAATGTCACACTTAGGAGACAAATTACTTACCCTAAGTCTCAATTTCCTCATCTTTAAAATGAAAGCAATACTAATGGCTAACTCTTTAATACTGTTCTATGTATAAAGCATATTAAACATACATATTTCATGTTTGCTGTACAGCTAGCACTTGATACACATTTATTATAGATAGGCTTGGAGAAAAAGGCAGTGGGGTTAGAGGAAAAGAATTCTGAGGTCCATATGGGATAAGAAAAGCGACAGGCCTTGGGAAGGTTTAAAAAAATTGTTTGTTCGTCTGTTTTGAGAGGGAGTCCCGCTCTGTTGCCCAGGCTGGAGTGCAGTGGCGCAACCTCGGCTCACTGCAACATCCGCCTCCTGGGTGCAAGTGTCTCCTGCCTTAGCCTTCTGAGTAGCTGGGATTGCAGGCACCCACCACCATGCCTGGCTAATTTTTGTATTTTTAGTAGAGATGGGGCTTCACCATGTTGGCCAGGCTGGTTTAGAACTCCTGACCTCAAGTAATCCACCCACCTCCGCCTCCCAAAGTGCTGGGATTACAGGTGTGAGCCACTGAGCCCAGCCTAAAAATGTTTTTTATTTTTTTAATTTTTTTTATTTATTTTTATTTTATTTATTTATTTTTTAAGACGGGGTTTCACCATGTTGGTCAGGCTGGTCTTGAACTCCTGACCTCAGGTGATCCACCCGTCTTGGCCTCCAAAGTGCTTGGATTATAGGCGTGAGCCACCACGCCCGGCCCTTAAAAATGTTTTAAATCATCATCTAACAAGAGAAAAGAGAAAGGTTTAATTTAGGTTTGGTCAGGGCTGCTGTATAGCAGCAGGAAATTATCAGGATCTAAAGGGGAGGTAGAAAAAATGAAAAGACTAAGTGTCTTTATGGGCTATTTGGCTCTGGAGGAGAAAGCCTGGTAAAAGGGGTTTTGTTGCATCAGGGTGAGTTAGATCCCGGGCCAGGGAAGCAAACTTGGTCTGCATAGGCAATCTACCTTTTTTTATATGTACCAGAAGCTCAGCAACAAATAATTTCCCTCAAAAACCTGGTTTTAGAATGTGCTAACTAGACTCAGATCTAGAATATAGCCCCCAAATTTAAATTCCAGAAATATGTTATACAGGCTGAAAATAATTTAAAACAAAATTATCATAAAAAGCAAATAACAAAATGCGATGCATGACTACTATAATTCTGGGTTTTAAAAAATTTTAGTTAAAAGGCATTTTTGGGAAAACAAAGAAAATTTAAATAAGGACCATATTTTAGGAGATATTAAATTAGTGTTGATTTTCTTAGGTGTGATAAATGGTGTTGTGGTTATGTAAGAAAAAGCACTTATTCCTAGTTGCTGCATGTGAATTATTTTGGGCCAAATTGTCATGAGGGCTGCAATTTACTTTCAAATAATGCAGGAGAGAGGAATCTCTGTATACAGAAAAACGACAGAGCTAGTAGGGCAAAATGCTAAGAAATGAATTTAGGTAAAGGATCTACAGGTGTTAATGGTATTACTGCACTACACGTTCAACATTTTTTTGTAGATTTGCATATTTTCTAAATTAAAAGTTTGGAGAAAAGCTTACTGGATCGCGCCTACCCTTACAAATATAAAAAAGTCTTAGCGAAGGGAAGAAAAGTGAAAGAGACAGGGCATTGCTTCGGTTTCCCCACGTGCAAAGTGTGGAGGAGGCTGCAGTTTTAAACGCTTGCCTGGGCGCTGGCTTCCCTCTTCTGGGCTCAGTGCGGTGACTTGCAGCAAGGGAAGCCACCTACATGGCATTGGCTTCGCTGGCGCCACGATTATCTTAAAATGTTTTCTAAATTATTTGAATTGCGATGAGAATATGTGGTTCTGGGGAAGGTAATCATGGTGATTAATAGTGAGATTTTAAAAAAATAACGCCAAAAGAGTCACGCGTGCACGTGGAGGAATGTGAACAGGGTTAACGCCGGGCAAGGGGACCGCGCTTCCTCTGCCCGCCCACATTCCGCCGCTGAATAGAGGCGGTGGTCTGTTGCCGGTGGGGTGATTTCGCCCCTCGGCGTCCGACCTTCCCACTGGCCAGGCTCGCGCCCCTCCCGGGCCGGCCCTGAGCTCCGTAGTCACGTTACCTTCCCCGCTATTCACGTGGCCCTGCGGGGTTACAAAGAGGGACATTAAGAAGTCTGTGGGCATCGCAGGGGCCCGGAACGTGGGGACAATTATCGTGGCTCTGAAGGCCCCTGTCGCCCAGCCTTGTAATCTGACCCCTTCCATGATGTTACTGGGGGCCCTGTGTTTGCAGATCTGTTTCTTTGTCTGAATTTTGGCAATAAAGTGAGCTACAACTTCAGAAATGTGTGTGTGCCCTTTCATTAAATCCGCATTAACCAGACAAAAAGGAGACACTTTCATTGATTTGCCTTTGTCTAGTTTATAAAGTATATTTTACAAAATATAAACCTTTTTAATAATAGGGAGAAAATGAGGTTTTAAGTCAATGGAGACCTAAATGAAAATACATATTTTCACAAATAATGCTCCAGAACCAAGTCTAATCATTTAACCTTCTCTTGTGATGAACCACATTTTAGGATTTTTTATTTGACAGCTTCAGCTGGCACAATTTAAAAAATATCTTATAAAGTATATAAACCATAAAAAAGGCCTGGTGCAGTGGCTGACGCCTGTAATACCAGCACTTTGGGAGCCCAAGGCAGACGGATTTCTTGAGGTCAGGAGTTTGAGACCAGCCTGACCAACGTGGGGAAACCCTGTCTCTACTAAAAATACAAAAATTAGCTGGGTGTGGTGGTATGCACCTGTAATCCCAGCTAGTCAGGAGGCTGAGGCATGAGAATTGCTTGCACCTGAGAGGTAGAGTTTGTAGTAAGCTGAGATTGCGTCCCTGCATTCCAGCCTGGGCAACAGAGCAAGACTCTATTTCAAAAGAATAAGTTAAATTAAATTAAAAGAGCATAAATGCTTCATTTGACTCTGTGACATGGGAAAAAGCCCCATAAACCTGCATACCTCAACCATACCTCAGCTTTCTGTTGAAACTGCTCTCTATAGCCCAAATATGAATAAGTAATTAAGGACTGTAATTGCCACCCTACCCAGACAATGTGTAAACAAATGCTAATCTTGACTTTCGTGAACCACTTAAGCAACAATCAGAATGTCAGAAAGTTCCCTGGCCCTCGGAATGTCCGGAACCCCTCCCCACCACCCTCGCCCCTCACCCTCATCTCCGCTCTGAAGGTGATTTACAGAATCCACTAGCCCTCGGAATGTCTGAAGCCCCTCACCCCCACCCCCGCCCCCGCCCCTCACCTTCACTCCCAAGGTGATTTTTTGCGGGTATAAAAGTTCTTGACACCCTCCTTTCGGGGCCATGGGTTGGAGAGACGCGAGTCCTCCGTGGCCGCTGGCAATAAAGACCCTGCAATTTGGCATACTTTTGTCTTGGTGTTGACTTTCTATGCTCGGGCCAGTATAACAACTCAATGACCATGAAAATTAAAGACAGTATGATTAAGTGGGTGTCAGTCCATTTTGTGTTGCTAAAACAGAAAATTACCAAGACTGGTTAATTTATAAAGAAAAGAGGTTTACTTCTTACCTTTCAGGAGGCTGGAAAGTCCAAGATCTGGCAACTGCACCTGCTTAGCTTCCAGCGCAGGTCCGGTGCTGCGTCACCACACGGCAGAAGGCATCACGGAAATGGAGTGGGGTGCACTGAGAGCCAAACTGGCTTTCGTAAGATACTTACTCTCATGATAAGTATCATGAGGAAGGCCTGGTTTTTAGATGCATCTAAATTTTTATTAGCTTTTGCCCCAATGTCCGTAAACATTCCTCACCTGAGTGCTTAACTAGAGGCAAGGCAGTGCAAAGCAGAAGGAGGAATCAAAGAACAATTATGTCCTAGCACCTGCACCATGCCTGCTGGCCAAGTGAAACCCTAAAAACACCAGCTTCTCTTCCTTTGCCTTAGTAATTCCCCAAACTTTGCTGTTCATTGGAATCACCTGGAATGTTTTTTGGAACATTCTAATGACAGACTCGCACCCTAGACATTATGATTTAATTGTGGGGAATTTTTTTTTTCTTTTTCTTTTTTTTCTTTTTAGACAGAGTCTTGTTCTGTTGCCCATGCTGGAGTGCAGTGGCGCAATCTTGGCTTATTGCAATCTTCGACTCCTGGGTTCAAATGATTCTCCTGCCTCAGCTTCCCAAGTATCCCGGGCTAGAGGCACGCGCCACCATGCCCGGCTAATTTTTGTATTTTATTTTATTTTATTTATTTATTTATTTTTTTGAGACGGAGTTTCGCTGTTGTTACCCAGGCTGGAGTGCAATGCCGCGATCTCGGCTCACCGCAACCTCCGCCTCCTGGGTTCAAGCAATTCTCCTGCCTCAGCCTCCCGAGTAGCTGGGACTACAGGCACGTGCCACCACGCCCAGCTAACTTTTGTATTTTTAGTAGAGACGGGGTTTCACCATGTTGACCAGGATGGTCTCGATCTCTTGACCTCGTGATCCACCCGCCTCGGCCTCCCAAAGTGCTGGGATTACAGGCGTGAGCCACCGCGCCCGGCCTTAATTTTTGTATTTTAACCCACTCCTGTGATAACCCATTAATCCATTCATCTATTATTGGATTAAACCTTTCATGAGGGCAGAGCCCTCCTGGCCCTAATCTACCTCTTAATATAGTTATATTGGGGATTAAGTTTCAACATGAATTTCAGAGGGGACAAACATTCAAACCACAGCAGCATGCAAAGCGAAATGACATTTATTATTACTAGAGGAAGTAAATTAGCACGCACAGTTAGGTAATATCTAACGGTTAGAGGGCTTCTGCAGTTGCTGTTCTGTGCCTAGAATGCTCTTCCCCCAACACTCCCCATGGCTTACTCCTCCACTTCCTTTATAGTTGTTCAGATGCCACCTTCTCAGTGAGGCCTTCTAAACCACCTCATGTTAAATTCCACTGCATCAGCTCCTTCTCCCACAATTCATTTCCAATCCTCCTCACCCTGTTCTATTTTCTCCTATATCATTAATCATATTATTATTATTTTTTTTTAAGATGGGGTTTCACCATGATGGCCAGGCTGGTCTTGAACCCCTGACCTTAGGTGATCCACCCACCTCGGCCTCCCAAAGTGCTAGGATTACAGGCGTGAGCCACCGCGCCCGGCCCTAATCACATTCTTAAATCAATATAATTTACTTACTTACATTTACTGTCAGTCTCCCCCTCTACTAAAAGGTAAACTTCACAAGGATGGATTCCACTGATGTAGCCCCAGTGTCTAGAACACTGCCTGGCACATAGAAGGTGTTCAATAAAACACCTGCCAGGTGAATGAATGGACTTACATGATCTTTACTCAGTTCTTTTAAGGTCTGTTCATCATTATATGGAGACAGCAATAGCTAACAGTAGCACTACCAGCAACAACAACAACAGTTATTTATCAAATGACTACCAGCAACAATAATATCAATAATCACAGTTATTTTTGAAATTTGCCACCAATAATATCAATAACAGTTTTTTTCAAACTATACTATCTGTGATATCAAAAATCACAATTGCCATGTATCACATCCCTGTACTATGAGTCAGATAATCCCACATAGAAGATATTATTAAATCCATTTTCCAGATGAGGAAACTAGAGCTGAAGCATTAAAGAAACTTGCCCAAGGCCCAAGGGCAGTAAGTGGAGGATCTTTTCTGATTCCCTTTTCCACTGTGTTTAGAAACTCCTAAATGTACTGGGTTCCTGGCGGGCAGTAAATCTGCCCTGAGGAAACAGGAGTCTTTCCTCACACTCTGTGGGAATGTCATTGGTTGCCTGCAGAATGGGTGGGACTTTCTTCAATTTTTCTGGTACTTCCATACTTGGACCATGTGGAACCACCACTCCCTCCCCACTCCTGCCAGCCTGCAGGTTCGGTCAGAGTAGCTTTATATCCCTAGAGGCAGAAAACTGCTCCAACTTGCCCTCCAAGAGGTGTGGATCAAAGAGAAAGTTGATGAAAATCTAACTCTGCCTGCCTCAATGTCTCTTGAAATGGATGTTCCTTAGAATCTCTAATCAGCTGGTTTTTAAACAGATTGATTTGAGGAACAGATGGACTCTGGATGAAGCTGTAATCTGGAGGTTGCAACTGACTTCTGTTGACAGTTTAAAACCCGACCTATTTGTCAATAGTGGGAACTCTTCTGGGGGAATGCTCTGTTCCTGAATGAGAAGAATGTTTCTGTTCTGACCACTGAATAAAGAGAGAATGGATCTAGGCAGGAGCGACTTGACTGAAGTTTAAATAGATTTTAATATAAAAAGGCTAGCAGATCCAATGGAAGTGAATATAGTTGATCTGTATTTACACACAGGGATTAATTAAACTAATCCGAAGGGAATCTGTGCAGGCGATTGTTTGGGAGCAAGATAGATCCAACTGCATGCAAAGAATTGTGCATGAATGGGGATCCATGGCTCAGTGGGCAGGCAGGGCATGGGGGAGACCACCAGTCTGACTAATCAGACATTCACATTTCCCACTGTTTTATTCTATTGTTTCCAAATGTGAGAAGCTGTTCTCCAGTTCCCCACACACAAAGCTCTCTATTGGACTTTACTGAGGCACAATCTGGCTGCTTTACTCCAACTACTAGCCTCAGAAGGAGTTTTGCTTATGGTGTCTGGCAGCATGGCTTTGCTTCAGTAGATTTATGAGCTGTGAAAGATGGCCAAATTAACACCCTAAGCATTCCTGATAGGATTAGAGGCCTGCATTTGCATACCGCCCTGAAGTACCACACTATCTCTGTGTCTTCCCAGACCTTCTGGGTGGGGTTTGGAGAGGGCAAGTGGAAGATGAAGCCACACATCCCTCTCCCAGCTGGCAACACAAAGGACCACCATGTGATTCCAGATGATATTTGGCATTTAATATCTTCTAATGGCGGTGTCTCCCAATCAAAAGAACTGAACCGAAGTGGTGAATGCATCCCCTTTCAGGGCTGGATGCCCATCCTCGCTCATGGAGAGAAAGAGCAGTCTCTTCTTTGGGGCAGGATTGACAATCCAGCCGCCCTGACAAGGACTGGAGTGGACCTTAAAATATCCATTTAAGTCATAATGATTACTGATTGTTCTGATTATAATGGTAATGCTTATTTATTGTAGAAAATTTGGAAAATGCTGAAAAATACAGCAAAGTAAAAATCACCCATTGTCCCATTACTGAAAGATAGCTTTCCATTAACATTTTGATGTATTGATTTATCTACAATCTGTTTTCTATGCATGTAGACAGGTAATTTGTTGTTTTTGCTTTAACAAAGCAGGATCATGTTGTTTATCCTAAATTTTTTTATTTTTTATTTATTTATTTATTTTTTTTTGAGACAGAGTCTTGCTCTGCCGCCAGGTGCCAGGCAGGAGTACAGTGGCTCAATCTTGGCTCACTGCAATCTCCACCTCCTGGGTTCAAGCAATTCTCCTGCCTCAGCCTCCCTAGTAGCTGGGACTACAGGCGTGTGCCACTCCGCCCAGCTAATTGTTGTATTTTTTAGTAGAGACGGGGTTTCACCACGTTGGCCAGGATGGTCTCGATCTCTTGACCTTGTGATCCACCCGCCTCGGCCTCCCAAAGTGCTGGGATTACAGGTGTGAGCCACCACGCCTGGCCTTATCCTAAATCTTTTAATATATCCAAAGCATTTTCTCATGTTAATAAATACCTTCTTTGGAAAAGGTTATATAATTTATATATATTACTACATAATATATATATATTTACTATAATTACTAAATATTATATAATACATTTTTTTTATTTTTGAGACAGGGTCTCCCTCTGTTACTGAGGCGGGAGTGCAGTGGCATGATCATGGTTTACTGCAACCTCCACCTCCCAGGCTCAAGTGATTCTCCCACCTCAGCCTTCTGAGTACTGGGACCCCAGGCACATACTACCATGCATGGCTAATTTTTTGGTAGAGATGGGGTCTTGCCATGTTGCCCAGGCTGGTCTATAACTTTTGAACTCTAGTGTTCTGCCCACCTTGGCCTCCCAAAGTGCTGAGATTGCAGGTGTGAGCCACCACACCTGGCCTATATTTCTTTTTATAATAGAGATGGGGTCTTGCCATGTTGCCTGGGCTGATCTTGAACTCCTGGGCTCAAGCCACCCTCCCACCTCAGCCTCTCAAAGTTCTGGGATTACAGACGTGAGCCACTGTGCCCAGCATTTTTTTTTTTTTTTTTAAGAGTCAGGGTCTGGCTCTGTCTCATAGACTGGAGTACAGCAGTGCAATCATAGCTCACTGTAACCTCAAACTCCTGGCCTCAATGGATACTCTCCTGCTTCAGCCTCCTGAGTAGCTGGGACTACAGGTAGCGTATCATCACCATGCCAAATTTTCTGTTTGTTGGTAGAGATGGGGTCTGGTTATGTTGCCCAGGCTGGTCTAGAACTCCTGGACTCAAGCTATCCTTCTGCCTTGGCCTCCCAAAGTGCTAGGATTACAGGTGTGAGCTACCATGCCTGGCCTAGGGAAGGTTATTTTTAATGAGTGAATAGTGTTCCATCATGTAGAATAAAATATCTCAATTTAGGTTGCATTACCCAAAGTCATGTGTTTTACTTTAGGGGACAACATGCATAAAAAGTGTGTACCATGTAAACAAGATGCAGTATTAAGACTCTTCCTGAATTTGCATTACAGGTGATGCTCTGTCTATAGTCCCATCTAGCTACTCAGGAGGTTGAAGCAGGAGGATCCTTTATATATTGTTATAATAATTAATTAAAATATGTGTTACTATTACAAGAAGAAACAGTGAAAATTATTGAAACAACAAAAAATGGTATTTCAAATCAATGGGAGAAGAATAAATAATGTAATAAGTGGTTCTAATACAAAAGAACTATTTAGGGAAGAATTAAAATTAAGTCAAATCCTTACTTCACTCATATTCAAAGATAAATTCCAAATAGATCTAGGAGTCAAATATTTAAAGAAAAATAGAACTAGGGAATGATAAAGGTGAATATTTGTATGATCTCAAGATGAGGATGTACAGAAGAAAATGAAAATTAAGAGATATAATTAAAACAATTTTAATTTGGTATGTAAAAAATACATAAATACAAAATAGACCAAAATTATGACAATAAAGATATTAAACTTTAGAATCAATGAAATTAATGAAGGTTAAAACTTAATATCAATTTTATCTGTCAAATTAACAATTTTTTTTTTAAAGAATGATACTCAGGTGGGGGTGCTGAAAAATGTGTACTCTCATATATTACTGGTGGGAGTGTAAATTAGTGTAACTCCTCTGTAGGGCAACTTATAAATCTATAAATCATAAAATCATAAAGCAGCATTTCCCAGCTCTCCTTTTTTTTTTGAGACCGATTCTTGCTCTTTCGCCAGGCACCAGGCTGGAATGCAGTGGCACAATCATGGCTCACTGCAATCTCTCCTCCTGGGTTCAAGCAATTCTCTTGCCTCAGCCTCCCAAGTAGCTGGGACTACAGGTGCATGCCACCACGCCCAGCTAATTTTTGTACTTTTTGGTAGAGACGGGGTTTCACCATGTTGCCCAGGATGGTCTCGATCTTTTGACCTCGTGATCTACCCGCCTTGGCCTCCCAAAGTGCTGGGATTACAGGCGTGAGCCATTGCGCCCGGCCTATTTCTTTTTAGATATTAAAATAAATAATATTAAATATTATCTATTGTGTAGTATTGTAGATCAATTTACCCAAATGTTTACCATGAATTTTCATAGCAAACCTGTGTTTTATATACATAAATCTATAATGCTCTTACAGATGAGGCAATGGGTGCTAAATATTTGTAAGTTTTATAAATTTCATTGTCCTGACACTGTTTCCCATGTGTTGTTTTTCTCATTCAGTTTGATTTGGCCCAAATGGAGATAATGTTAAAAGCATCAACCCTGCCCCACACACAAATAAAGCTTAGAGAAAAATCACTTGCAGCTGCCTTTTCAAATCTTCAGTAACAGAGACAGTGTAGAAGGAGAGACACTCTGTACTGGGAGGCCCATTGACTGAGTCACATCATCACACCACTTACTCTTGGGTCCTGTTAAATGAAGTAACACCCCATAATAGGGGCAACGGATGACTGAGGTGGTAGACGTTTCTATACATAGTTGAAATTTCACAGAACCTCTAAGAGATGGAGTGAAACCAAGAAATCCAAAACCCAGTGTGTGAAATAGATTGGAAAATACTTTCTTATTCTTTAGGACACTTACCATCAAGGTAGTTCATCCTATCTCATGGACTATGCCATGTTCTTTCCTTTTTTAAAAAAAATTTAAAAAATTTTTTATTTTTAAAGATGGGGTTTCACCATGTTGGTCAGGCTGGTCTTGAACTCCCAACCTCAGGTGATTCGTGCGCCTTGGCCTTCAAAGTGCTTGGATTATAGGCGTGAGCCACCAAGCCCGGCCTATGCCATGTTCTAGTATTGGAAGGAATGTATTCCTGCCCTGGATATTTCTTTTTTTTTTTTAAGATGGGGTTTCACCATGTTGGCCAGGCTGGTCTCAAACTCCTGACCTCAAGTGATCCGCCTACCTCAGCCTCCCAAAGCGCTGGGATTACAGGCATGAGCCACCAAGCCTGGCTATATTTCTTAAAGTATGTATTTGGGTTTCTTGTCTTTTACTTTGAAAATTAAATTTTTGTCTTTGTTGTTTGTGGTATGAAATGGGTTTTCAGTACCCTGGTTTCTAGCCTTATACTCATAGGAAATAAATTCAATATTTATCATTCAATGAAGTACTATTGCCCAGGAATCATTTAGATTGTATCATTAAATAGGAGGTTGCCTGTAAATCCATTATGTTAGAGATTCTAATGACTGGATGTCATTAGACTTACATGAGGAGTTCAAAAAATATTGCTGCTTGGGCCTCACTCCCAGAGATTCTGATTCAGTCAGTCCAGCATGGACTTAGAGTATTCCCAAGAATTTCCAATTAGCAGCCAGAGTTGAGAGCAGCAGTATTGGATTCCTTGCTAAGCTGCCGTCTCTATAAGGCTGCTGGCTGTGCAGACAGGGACCATGTTGTCAGTGTTGTTCATGACTGTCTTTCCAGTATCCAGCCTAATGCCAGGGACATTTGTATTAAATGAATCCAATAATGCCCTTGGAGTTCACTGATTCAAGTAGTGAGTGGCAGCCTGTTTAGATCCACCACTGGGCTTCAGGGGGAACTAGAGGCTCTGAGAATGGGTTTGAGCCAAGTTTGGGAGCAACTGGAGGAGACAAGATAAACATATGATGAGCAACCAGGGTATGTGGGGATTTTAGCAAGAGTTGGGGGCAGACTCGACTGGCCTTGAGTGTGAGAAGACAGAATCCATGTGAAAGACAATTCTTTAACCCCTGAAGGATGCTGGAATGTCAACTGTGTGAAGAAAGTGAGAGGCGAGGCCAGCTAAGAGTTTGCAATAGAGGCAGAAGTTGGTTAAGGCCGAGGTGCTATTGGGATACCCATGTTCAGAGCTGTGCTTCTATTTTTCTATAATTCCAAGCACACATTGTGCTGTGAATCAGAGAGCTCTGGTGGCTACAGTAGTGTTTAGAGGGGAGGCCCAGGGAAGACTGATAACTGGGCAAAAGGGGTAGGTAGGGGAGGGGGGAATAAAAAGCTAGCATGGAACAGTTCTGAAGCCAGAGGGAGAAACGTTGCTGAATTGGAATTTCTGCAAGTCACTATTTGAAAGGACAAAGGGAGGCCCAAGGGCTGGTTTCCTATAGAAGAGTGTTTTTCTGGTCCTGAAGCAAAATTGCAATGACAGTGCTTGGTGTAAAGGAGGGGAAACCAAAGTGTAATTTTAATGTATTTGTTGGTTTTAAAATATGAATTAAGTTTTGAATATGTATTGTTTTCACAGTTCAAAAATATTAAAGTATAAACAGGTATATAATAAAGTCTCTCTTCTATCCTTATTTCCCTTTACCCAATTTTCCAACATTCAATATAAACTACTGTTTCTAGTATATCCTGCCAGAAATTTTAATACATGTATTAGCACATATAAATATATGTATATATTTTAACCTCATCTCTAAAATTCATATTATATACACCATTCTGCATCTTCCTATTTTCTTTCTTTTTTTGAGACAGGGTCTCACTCTGTTGCCCAGGCTGGAGTGTGTTATCATAGCTCACTGCAGCCTCAAACTCCTGAGTACAGATGATCCTCCCACCTCAGCCTCCTGAGTAGATGGGACTACAGGTGCATGCCACGACGTCCAGCTAATTAAAACAAATTTTTCATTTTTTTCTTTTCTTCAACCCAGGTTCAAGGCATTTGAAACTTTTTTTTTTTTTTTTTTTTTGATACAATGTCTTCCTATGCTGGCCAGGATGGTCTTGATTCCTGGCTTCAAGCGATTCTCCCACATTGGCCTCTAAGAGTGTTGGGATTACAGGCGTGAGCCAGCATGCTGGCCACCATGTTGGAGTTCTTCCAACTCTCAGTCTGTGAGTTTATGAAAGTCCCAGACAGAAGCTTTATATATATATATAAAATGTAGATGCCTTTATCAAAGGCCTTTTCAGAATTCAGGGGATTATTGTCTAATTTTTGCCCTATCTTCAGATATGCCCAGTCTGTAGTTTAATCTGAATTTTAATTTTCATTAATTATATATAATTTGGTTCTAAAGACTTACCTTTTCAAAGACTTTGGCTTCTTCACAGCGTGGACTTCTTAATGGTTTTAATGATTGCTTTTATTCCCCCTCTCATCCCAATCATTTTAAACCACACTTTACTACTTTAAGTTTGTGGCGGGTGCCAATTCTCCAAGATTGTGTCTACTGATTTGTGCTCACAATGCACTGTTTTGGACTTTTGATGAGTTCATCTGAGTGAGGCTTGTTTTTCCTACATGAATATGATGCAGATTGGATTATGGGTATGTCTGTCTGTGTGCTTGCAGCAGTAATTTTCAAACTAAGATCCCCGGGGGTTAGGGATTTATATACTCTACATTTTGAGCTTCTTTAAGATTTCATTAGAACAAAGGAATTAGTGGCTAATAAATCTGCAGTTTTAAAATTCCATGCTCTGTGTCTCTGTGACAAGTGGGAAAACTCAAGCCACTAATTCTGGAGTATTCAGGGCAATCATATTAATTATAATAACCAGTTATTGGCAAGTACAATCCTTAGTAGCACAAATAGAAAATCATTTATTAGTCTCAATAACCTTATAAGTGTTATAAAAATTTTAAAAGGTTACATGATTTTTTCAAGATCACATGGATGGTGAGGGGTAGAATAAAAATTAAAATCCAGATACATCTGACCCTAGTGCCCAATCACTTAATCACTATTTATTCACTCAACCAAAAATTTACCGAGGAACACTATGTGCCAGATATGCCAGGTGTTATGTCTGCTGGAATACAAAGCAGATGTGAAACCTTTCAAACTATCTGTGAAGAATCAGTTTCTTTTTTCTTTTTTAAGTTTCCAATCCATTGCAGGGCAGAATTTCAATTAAAAAAATAAGAAAAAAAAATTACGTCAATGTCTTGCTATAAAAGTTTAAAAAAGTTTACCTTTTTGTATTCATTTCTCCATGGGCTGGTAAGAATCAGTTTGCAGACCAATCTCATCTGCAGATCACACCTTTGCATAGCACTGCTTTATAGTATATTGGCAGACTGCTTTTGGCGGCTCTGTATATATTTGTGTTATGGAAATGACAGCTGTGGGTAGGTGACAAACTGGAGGTAACACTTTTAATAATAATGGCTTTATGTGAAGAGCAAGAACTTTCTAAGGAGGGTGTAATTAAGTATTTTAGGTCATGGCCGGCCTAAACTAGTCCAGCCTAAAATAGCACAAAAGGGTAGGAGGTGTGGAGACTCAGGAGACAGGGAAAGGCTATATTGCAATTTAATTTTATAGAAGTCTGACAGTTCTGGTGAAAAATGAGTACCACCACGACTTGCTTCCTTTGTCACTCTGGTCCTGTAATACGGCAGGACAGCAGGTAAAGGCACAGTCAGAAGTACTGATTATAAGAGCTCTGGGAAATCTGCAAGTTTTCTTGCCTCATCAACCTGCAAACAACTAGATCACAATAAACACCTGAAACTGGCATGCATACTTGAAATAGCAAGCAAATACTCCCATATTACCCCAAATGAAGCAGGAACATAAAGCTGCTGAAATATATTTCAAAGCCAAAAGACTTAAGAATTACTTGCACCATCATTCTCTTATTTTGGAAAGCAGGGAATTGATCACACACAAGGAAATGTAACATACTGAAGTCTAATATACATATGACCAATATACTTTTTAAAATAGCAATAAATACCACTAACTGAGGTTTGAAAACTTATTAAGAATGTTTTCATATAACACAGAAATAAAAATATATTCTTCTTTATAAGGTAAGAAGATTAATTTCCCAGGAATGGGCTTTAAGGTTTACCAAAGTTGTGTTGGATGGACTAAATGTTGAAAACATCTTACGGCTACTTTCGTTTTACTGAGCAAGTATGGCTACAATATTCAATATTTCAAACTTCAAACTGCACTCTTTATCACTATTAGACTCAGAACTACATTGTTTTCCTACAATTGTGGTTTATTGTAATATCTTAATCCATTGTCTCAAAGACCATTCAACACATTTATACTATTCCAGTAACTACCATGCTACCCAGAAAAACAAGTGAACAGTTTATTAAGAATTAAATGAGGGTATGGAATGTGATACAGTATAAGGAAGACACTGAAGATGGGTATAATAGCACTACTTGCACAAAAAGTTAAATTTCACTTCAAAAAAAAAAAAAATCACAAGACAAAAGAAAAAGTAATTCCATCATTACAAAATAAGCTCTTTCATGCAAGGTACTAATCCTCCCCCCTCCCCTCAAAACCCCAACTTCCCAACAAACAAAAAGCTATCTGAAAACACTGCCATGCTAACATATTAACCACGGTATATTCATTCATGGAAAAACACACTCATCAAGCAATGGATTAGATGAAATAACACAGTTTGCAATATTGTAAACTCACAGACCACAATGATTTTACATGAAAAGCAATTCCAGATTCACTCATAGGGTGAGTAATATGGGCTAAATGTTGAGAGATAATGTAAATATAAACCCCATTAATTCTCTCATTATCTTCTAATTATAAAACCTGGAAACTTAGATAATCTGAAAAATTTATATAAAATTTGGCATACTCCATTTGTGTTCCAAGAAATGACTTTAGGCTCATATTCATAATTACTAAAGAGCTGTGAAAAAGGACTTCAACATCAGGATTTGACCTCTTAAATAATGATCACAATTTACATCATAGAAACAACTCCAGAAATGCATTTACTCTGATTAACTCTTACTCAGGACAAGAAACATGATTTTCTATCACTTTATGTATAAGTTACTGCAAAGGGCCAGTTAATTTACAGACTGAATAAAATGTAAAATAAAGGTGAACTGGTACAAAGAGCGATGGGGAATGTCCTCATTAAGTGAGTTAAGATCTTTCCTCGACTTTGGAGGGAGCTACAGTCAACAAATAAAATAGACTGCCAAGCCATAATGCATGTACGTCTCTGTAACAAGATGCTTAAGCATGCTTCCCGGAAAAGAGTTTTACATTAGAAAATAGGAATGACATTTTATGGGACAGCATTTCCTTCCATAGCTGCCAAACTGAACACAGGCCTAGTCACCATATGGTGCACAAACTGAGAGCGTATTTCCAATTGGGCATAACGTCATGGAGAGGCAACCCAGGAGCCAGTAGCACCTGTTTCACTGTACTCGACCATTCAGGAGGCCTGGAGGGGACTGAGACAACTACAATTTATAGTTTTGGGTTGAGTTTACCCATGATGTATAGTTTGGCTATAAACATAGCAATAAAATCAAGTAAAAAAGAATGGAAAAAAAAAACAGGATAAAAAACTACCCAGTCTTGTTGGCTGTTTTTTTCCCCTTTAGATTTAAGGTAATTAGAACACATTGGGAAATGATTTAGGATTACCCTTCCCCACCTTGGAAATGTAACATCTTACTTACGTTCCATGAAAAGAACACAGTAATTGTTCAACAGCAAGATTTAGTTTCTCTAAAAAACAGGAGCACTTTGCTCTAATTTTCACAGAATGACTTTAGAAAATTTTCCAACATGAAAACTAGAAATTGAGGCCAGTAAAGAAGCTTCTTTAGTAATCAGGACCATTCATAGTTAGAGCTCTTTGGAATGTGTCTTATACATACAAGAGTATCACAAACTAAATCTTCAGCATATTCATAAGTTCTATGAGAAAGATTTCTAATGACAGATAAAAGCTCCCATCAGCAAATTAAATCTGATAAATCAATCTTTCCCAACTAACAACTCAACATAGCATCTAGAATCAAATGTCAAGATCACTCAATCATGATGATGCAAGATGCAGTACAGATAAACAACACATATGAAAAAATTTTGTAAACCGCTGCAGTTCTAAAACAGATTTATATTACAAAGCAATGTAAATAAATATTGGGCTAGTACAAAAGCTCTTATTTACAGTTTTACAAATGAAATTGTATTCAGTGTAAATGCTGTGTTTTAAAGAACACAGTACTGTATTAGTAAAATGAGCTGTTGAGGGCATTACAGTTTCTGTTAGAATCAATGAATAATGTATAAAAGGTTCAAGTTAACTCTGTTTATAATTTAGTACAGACAAACCCAGTTTAACCTGGAATGGCATCTGTTAAAGTGCTGAAAAACAGGAAATATTTAGAAAACACTGTACATTATTAAAGCTTTATCAAGTCAGAATGTTAAACTTCTTTCACATTTTTATCCTTTTGCTATAGGCTTGTGGGGCAAGATGATTTTTTTTTCAGCAAAGGAGTAAAACTTAGAGGCCACTGCTGCTTTGATGATTTTAGGTTCAGTGGAATTAAGTTTCTTAAAACAACTATTTATCCATCAACCATACCTTCAGGTCTCATAATCTGGTAAGTAATTAAATACTCAGGATAAGCCTGGAAGAGAAAGAAATTCAAATAATGGTACACAAATTTTCTTGAAAGATAAATAGACTTCCTGTAAGTATTCCTAACCTTAGGGAGGAGGCTTTAAATTAGTGTTGTAGATCAGAATCATCTAGGGATATTCTGTCAAAACATCTTTACCCTAACTAGAATCCTTTCGATTTTCAATCAGCAAGTCTAGGATGAATACTAAGTTCATGTCTGATTTGAGTAACTGAGGTGATTCTGGTACCTACCCCCAGTTCAGAACACTGCTCTAGAACTACTTTTGGCTGGACCTATGCCACTGAGAGCAAGACACAATTATATACTTCTTTGCTACAGACAGGCTAACTGTTAAATACAAGATTTCAATCATTTATAAGAGCTAAAATAATCTGGTATAATTGGCAAAATTTGAATAAAGTCTGTAGGTCAGATATAATTACCTCAATGGCATTTTCCTGATTTTGATAAATATAAGGGAATATTCTTGTTTTTAGGAAATTTACCTGGAAACAGTTAATGGTAAAGGGACATGTCCTGCAACTTACTCTCAAACAGTTCACAAAAAAATATGTATACATACACAGGGAAGGAAGAATGATAAAGGAGAAACAAACAGAATGATAAAACATTAACATTTAGGAAATCTAGGTAAAGGTTATGAGGGGATTCTCTTTACTATTTTTGTAACTTCAAGTTTGAAATTATTTCCAAACAAAATTTTTTAAAAATCCAGTTCTTAAGGCAATAATATGTCTTGTCAACTCAAGGGATTAGTAAAAAGTTAAAGTATGTCTCTCTAGCATTTTTGAAGATGAACAAATAAAACTGTATTACCTGTTCTCCTCTGTAAATAACATATTCAGCTAATGCTAGGCCATTTACACTGGGCCTACCAGTGACTGAGTGATGACCTGGAGGAGAATGTGCCATTTTCATTGCACTGAACTGCAGGAAAGACTTTCCCAAGGTTACCCGGCAAAACAGCAGCTGCCTATAACATGAAAAGGAAAACATCACCCTGAAGGCAAATTTAACACATAAAATGACAATCTGTGGACATGGCATAAGTTTTAAAAATTTATTTATAGATATTTATGATTTTTATCATTTCACCCCTAAAAGAACTTTCCAAGAATCTCTTCTACTACTCTTAATAATGAAATAATTTGTCACCTTAGTCCTTATTTTAACTACCTGAAAAATGTAATAACCCTATAGAGATGCAGACTCTACCACCCTGTTTATATCTCAGCAAACACACAGGTCACTGGCCAAGTGGGAAGATGGCTTAGGGGCCTTCTATCAAGTGGCTTGCAAAGTTGGACACATATCTAATTAAGTTCAGTTAATTTTACTTTCACAATATATTTGAAATCCATTTACTTTTCTTAATTCTACTGTCACAATTAAGTCAAATCATTGAAATTTTCCCCTGGACTATCATACAACGGCTTCTAAACCAGTCTTCTGTTTCTACTCTAATTCCTGTCCATATCTTTCCCATCCAAGTAATTAAAACAAATAAAAATTAGATCAAGTCACTTTTCTGCTTAAAACCTTTTAGAGGCTGCTCACTGTACTTCGGAGAAAATCCAAATTCCGCACAGTGGCTCCAATTTATCGAATCTCATTTTATGTTCATTATGTCCCATGCAAGTTAGTTTTTTTCTTTTCTTCACAAAGGTCAAACTTCCTTTACTAATGGTCCCCATCCATATAATTTTCACCACCACTGGAATGGTATCTATTTTACCACTCTTCCACTCGCTGACACCCACTCAATTTTCAGACTTCAGCTGACATGTTACTTCCTTAGATAGGTCTGTCCTTACGACCAGTTTCAGTAGATTATCCTCCCATTTCTCTCAGGCATGTGATTGGCCTTTCTTAGTTTCAAACAACCTTTTGGTATTGCGTCATTGTTTCTTTTTAGAAAATAACAGGAGATTTTGGTGGATCAGTTGATGGTTCTATCTTCCAAAGAAGAGGGAGGTATTAAAATGTTGCTTATTACTAATAATCTGAATTACTTAGCCTTCAGACTATATATGACAAGTAAAAACAGCAGTGTTCAATTTACAAAATCTCAGGAAATTACATGCCTCCTAACCAGTCTAATTTATGATCTAAAATAGAAGTGGGTGGGAGGTCATACATAGGAGGGCCTACTGCGTACCACCTATGCAAGTCTAAATTTAGAGGGATAACAGTAAGAACAAAACAAACACAAAGAAAGAACTTGTTTCCCTCCACAACTGCAATTCTTTGGCTCAGAAGCCCTTTGAAATCAGCTGGGAAGCTTTTAAAAATTCTAATATCCAGATCATGCCTCAGACCAATTAAATGAGTCTGAGGGTGGAACACAGGCATTAAGAGTTTTTAATATTCACTAGGTGATTCCAATGTGCTGCCAAAGAGCAAGGTACTGCTCTAGGGGTTTTTTCTAGATCAGTGGTCAGAAACACAGCGTCACATCTGGAACTTGGTAGATACCCAAATTCTAAAGCCCCACCCCAGATCTACTAAATCAGCAGCTGAGGAGGTGGCATCTAAGAATCTGTTTAAATAAGCCCTCTAGGTGATTCTGATGCTTGATAAACTATGCTCTATATGTTCAATAAGCAGTGCCCTAACTGGAATAAATCTCAGGAATTAATCTTATTGGATTTTTCAAATGGCATAACTTTTTGCCTATAAGGATTTTATAAGTTAGGGCCAAGTTACTGAAATGATTTGTAACAAGTGAGTTAGAACAGGTAATTAGAAGTGGAAAAAAAGTACAAAGTAGTTATTTGATTATTATTTGCTTTCAAAAAGGACAGATGTTTTAATTGTAAGTTCTAACAGTAAATTGAGGATTAGGACTCAGGCACTGCCATAAAATAGACTCAACAAATAATGCCATTTTAGCATCTGAATACTAGATTTTTGAAGAGTCCACAGAGTCCTATAATATTCAAGGACTATAATAAAGCCTCTTTCATGCCTAATGTTACTTTCTATTCAGTGCTTCAAGGCAGCGGGTATTCTAATGATTAAATTAGTTAAATGGGTCAAGTGCTTAAATTGTAATTGGCCCATACATATCATTTAATAAATATTAGCAATTTTAATCAGTGAGAGGGCCAAAAGCAACCTAAAACATGCCTAGCTTGCATTCTTTTTTTTTTTTTTTTTTTGAGACGGAGTTTCGCTCTTGTTAC
>PVKV010030756.1:0-21882 GCA_004027835.1 Alouatta palliata
TCATGTTGAAACTGAGTAATAAGTCAGATAATTAGGGAACTTCATTAATTTTCTTGAAGACTCAGGTATCATTTTGCTATTTTTAAATAATAACCTGATGCTTACATCTTATTTTAGATGAGAAAGATTTGGTTTGTGTATAGTCAAAAGAGCTGAGAAATAATTAAGATAAATATCCCTCAGTATTCTCATGCCATTATTATCCCCCTTGATTTTCTCCATTAGAAGAACTATAAGGATAAGACATTCCACAATAAATCTCAGAAAATATGTGTACTGTACATATAGCCAGTGAAATTTTGTTTAAGCAACTCATTCTGGACAAAGGAGAAGTAAATGGTTGGAACAGTTTGGTCGAATAGTGGGAGATTAAGTTAGAGAATGAGATACATCTAGACTCGAGTCCTAGCCCACACAGTTATTACTTAGGTAGAGTTTGGGCCACTTATATTCTCTTACCCTTAGTTGTTTTTCCCAGAAATGGGGCTAAATATACCCAATATTTAGGATGTTTTTAAGGATAATGAATACATCCTAATTCTCAAAAATCAGGTAGATTGTTACTAGACGTATGTATTATTATAAGTTAGATTTTGATTTACTTTTCTTGTCAGTCGTCTTATTTATTGCTAATACACAGTTTTAAATGGTTTATCAATTTTTCTATTTTGGGTCCCATACATACTGTGCATTTCAATGACAACAGATGGCATTTATCAGATACTAAATGAACAAAGCCAGTCTCATTTGGTAATTAATAGATGGACCCCAAATCAACTAGTCATCTTCAAGTGATTGAGTTTAAATAGATGATCATGACCAAACTGCTATATTGAAATCAGCCTTAGCTATGCTATTATCTTCATTTTCAACTTTCGTATACTGGACATTTTATGACAAACTTAACTTCCACTAATAGCTACCCAAATGTAGCTCAGTAAATCAACCTGTTACTTGGTGCTAAAGAGATGTTATGATAAATGATTTACATACTTTATCTCATGTAATTCTCAGAAAAAAACTTTGTGAGAAAGACATAGCAAGATAAGACCTTGACATGTTTATCTTCATGCTTTGCTTATTTGCAGAATTTCTAGCCTCTTCCAGCCTGGTCTCCAGAGGAGTTGTTATCTCAGGAATGCAATAAAAAAAACTATTGGTGTTCATGTATTTAAAAAATTATAATTGGGCTCTTAGAGTCAAAAAGTAGTCCACAAATGACGTTGGTAAAAAAGATTGAAAATGAAATTCCAAAGAGAACATGAGTGAAACCCTCATTTTCCCATCCCCTCTGTCATCCTATAGAAAATGAGGGTTGACAAACTAGAATAGTTAGGAGAAATAAGTATGAAGAACACTGGAGGTTCATTTTCTTTCTCTTTGAGAATCTCAGTAAAAATCCACCTCAGCAGGTTTGAATTAGTTCATTGGAAGCACTGGCAGATTGTAGTTGCTTGTTTCAGAGGCTCAACCTTTCAAACAAGGACAGTTTCTCAACCAGGAAAATTCTATTATTACCTAGACTTCCAGGAGTTCCCTTCACTTGTCCTTATCAATACGCAGAGTATTAATATAGCCCCACGCCAGGATTCTTTTTCATGTTATTTTTTCATAGTATCACTATTACAGATGAATCTCACTGAGGCATACTTCTCTTTTTGAATGAAGAATAAGAGTGATGGTTAGTATGTGACTACTTTTCTACCTGTATACTTTTCTCCAGGAAACTCTAGTTTCTATTAATTCCACTTATCCATAAACATTTGTCTGTGTGCTTTTTTCTCAACAGAGAGGGAAAGAAAATCAGCTTAACTTTGGAGAAGATAGCGTTAGAATAAGGATCTAAAGAACTGGGGTGTTGTTAAGCAGAATAGAGGGAATCACCAAAAGAAGTGTCTGGGGAGTGCTTGGAAACTGATCGGCTGTCTGACTATCAGCCCTTGCTCTTGGAACCTGATTCAGCTGTCCTCATTCTCAGGCTGGAACATTCCAGAGCCACCAATATATCATGTGTGCCCCTGTGTCATTACGTTGTTGAGCATAAGTCTGCGTTGTTCAATGTTCACATATACTTCATGTCTAAATTGAGCTCCTTGATCACCAGAGAGTAGTAGTGATGTATGAAAAGGAAAAGATTTCAACATAGTTGCTTTGGTGGCCACACACGTATGGGAATCTATCCCTCACTGCTTATTGTTTAACTATTATAACTATTCCATTTTAACCAGAAAAAGAAAAGAAAAATAGAAGATTAGAAAGCTAAAATAACTTGACTATGGGCTTGTGCATAGGATTCATCAGAGATAAGATTTAAATTTACATCTGTGGAGTTTGAAGAAGTAATTAGCAGAAAAATGCATTTTAAAAAGACAACAAATAGCAATGCATGTAGATTGAATGATTCTAAAGAAAATTGTAAACCTAAAGCTTCATCATTTAGTGAAGTAACCCACTGCTTATCCTTGGTCTTTTTCCAACATATCATAGATTATGATGAACAATCGTTCAAAATTGTCTTTTACAATATATATTTTATAGAGGCCTACTTATCTACTGTCGGGAACGGCACGTTTGTTGGGGAGCTCTCGGCCAGTAAGAGGGTCCCAATACCTGGAAGAGAGAGTGCACAGAAGAAAAGATAGACAGAGAAGTAGGGTCTGGAGGGCTGAATAGGAAATGCCTAAACAGTGATTTTATTTGTGTATAGGGTCCCAATATATACTGTCAGCTTTTAAATACTGACGTCAACCTACATTGTTTCAACTTACACCAGAAAGTTACGAAGTCACAAAAATCTGGCAAAGTAGATAAAATGCCAAGTTAAAAGAGGAACAATACTAAAATCATAAACTAACCACAAAATGATGTAAAGCAAGTAGGTGCTCATCTTTTTATCTATTGTGAAACAGTTTTATATTTAACAGGGTATCATTCTTTTAAAGGTTGGTCCCACCATAAATTTCAAGAGCAGTCATCTTAAAGAATCACATGAATAATCACAGGGTTCAAGCAGTACCTGGTGAATAGAGTCCTAAAACTAGTCCAAGGCAGGAACCAAGATAAAACACAATGTCTTAGTAAAAACCACATAGTCTTTACCAGGCCATTGTGTAAGCAACTAGGAAGTCAAAATAGTTTTTTTTACTTACATTTTAAGATTTTTTAATACCATAATAGGACAAAGTCCAATTTTGTTGGAGTGAAGTTTTTCCCTTTAGAAGTGTGGAAGGCCCCTTGTAGGTAGTAAGATGTTTTATTTCTAATTTAATACAATAAGGACTATTAGTTGAAGGCACAATAAGAAGAAAAGTAACACGGTCCTTAAAGGAGAGTTGGTCCCAAATTTTTGAAGTATGGAAGTACACAATCTACAAGCTTCCTAGATAGTCCGATGGACCACTAGGCTTATGCAATACATCTTTAGATTTAGTTAGCTAAAGTGGATAGCAAGAAGTTGTACTTACATATAACATTCCAAGGTAGCATTATTTCACACAAAAAAAGTTATTCAAGATTCTGTTGCCAGTAAAATTTAGAAAAAAGGTCATAAAAAGAAATTCAGTATATATGGAGAGGCTATGATTATTAATATAAAATTAAGCAATAATTTATTAGTTACTATATATATTTTTGTTTGTTTGTTTTTTGAGACAGAGTTTTACTCTGCCACCCAGGCTGGAGTGCAGTGGTGCAGTCTTGGCTCACTGCAACCTTCGCCTTCAAGGTTCAAGTGATTCTCCTGCCCCAGCCTCCAGAGGACCTGGGATCACAGGTATGTACCACCAAGCCCAGCTGCTTGGCTTCCCAAAGCGCTGGGATTACAAGTGTGAGCCACTGCACCCAGCTAACTAAACTTTTTTTAATTTTTTAAAGATTTGCACAGCATATGAGTATCATTGACTGTTAACTGTCAGGTCTAAAGTGAAAACCAGAGATGAGGGGATGAAGAGAAATGGAGACTTTGGTTGTTGTTGTTAAAAAGAAAGAAATGGAAAGAATTCACAGCAAAGAATGAGAAAAAGAAGGTGAAAACTGACAATACACAGGTACATTCACTGTGGGTGCTTACAGGTACATACCTTTCTGAGAACTAAGACTATGTATCTAACCTTATATCTCTACTCTGCAAGGGCTAGGGAGAAAATGTTACTCAAGATTGTTCTTTCATGGTATCTGAACACAAGAAAAATCTGGCCGTAGGGTTATTGTGTGTAGTAAGTATGCAAGAAAGCCCAGGCAACTGTTTAATTTGAGGCTTCATGTACATATCACCAAAACAATTAATCATTTTGGCAATTGAGAATGAAAAATGTCAAATCACTTGTAAGATGCTGTAGTGATTGAACACATACTTTTTTTAACTCTATAAAACTTATTCTCTATAAAATCTGGGACATTCTCTAACAAGATACAGTACATGGTTTGAACTAGCTAGAACATAGTGACCTAGGAGTCAAAAGTTAGAACCTAGAACATCACCATAGCATCATTGATTCCTCTTCTTGCAGTTTGGGGTTCTGTTAGTTTGAAGATACATTTTATAAAGGAGACCTTAACTCAGTTCAAGAGAAGAATGCTTTCACAGGTATATAAAAATGTTTTCTCTGAATTAGAAACTGAGAAAGCCAACAGCCATTTTGGACTTCTCCTACCATTGAGTCAATAGGCAAGGAAGAAATTCCGCTAGACACTGTGATAGATTCATATTACCAAGAGCAAATCTAATGACTACTCTAGAATGAAGGCAGATGTCTGGGACTAAGTCATTCCTCTGGGATTCTCTTTAAAGTTTGTCTATATTCAAATATAAAAGTTAATGAAAACAAAGGCAACCCGACTAACGTCAAGACCACTCAACATTAACTCCTCTTGTTAGAAAAGCTGGAGTCAGCCCACCAACTAAAAAATCTTAAACAACTGTGGTGCTAGTGGAGGGCAGCAGGAACATAGACTAAATAAGGAAAAACAAAACTATGAAAAGAAAACCCATAGATTTATGACCAATTACAGAAACAGGATTGTTCTGTTTCTGTAACAGCTCTGCATAATTTTTTCATTGATCACTAAAAATAGATGTACATGCAATATATATGATGTAATAAAATTAGTCTATAATATTAAAAAGGTTAATCAAAGTTCAGTTAGAGGGTGTAGTTCAAGAGATCTGTTATAAATCATGACTGCAGTTAATAGCAATGTATTATAATATTTGACAATTGCTAAGATAATAGATTTTAAATGTTCTTACCACACACAAAAAAATGTTAAGTATGTGAGGGAAAGCACGTGTTACATAGCTTGATAGAGCAATTCTATAATGTGCATGTGTGTATATATATAAATATTCATATATAATTTTGACATATATATTTGATATATATTTTGATTACATATAAATATGTAACATATTTTATATGTATTAGTGTTTTGTCCACTCTTTGTTCTTCTGTTATTTAATGTAAAAATTATTAGCAGTAGTTAATTTTACAATTTTGCTTATGTTACTGAATAAAAAGATAAGTCAGTGAATGAATATGAAAAAGAATTTATTTCCTAGATTCAGTTATGATGAGACTTTGTATTTCTTCATTTTGGGACAAGAGTGAGAGTGACTTTCTATTAAGTGTAATTGCTTCTTGTTAGGCAGAGACAAGCATTTGTTTTTCTTGTGTGGAAGTTCTAACGTGTGTGGAAGAATGTATATGAATGCTGGGAAGCCACGAGGGTGAATGTGCCAATTATTTACCTATTGTCTCTTAACTCCAAATCTACTCTTCCATCTTTTTTGTTTTGTGGTAGTGGAGCTGGCAGTTTGCAAACTTCATTTCCCTGACTCTTTGGCCAGCTGATAGTTTGCCAATAGGACATATTAGAGGGACCCTGGAAGGTAGGATGAAGGGAGAGAGTATTTTCTACCTGTTTTCCAGGCACCGTCAGCCTCACTTTAGTAGCAGCCATGGCCCCAGCCTCCTGCTTCCGTCATTATCTGAGCATCAGTGTCATCAGGGCTCCTTGGAGGCAGCCCCGGTAATTGAGTAGACGCATCTGTGGTCTAAGTACTGTGTTTCAGGGCACCATCTCCAAGCTTCTTATTTATGGTAAATCCTCCTCTTCCTGTTTTTTCCCTCAGTCCTAGTACATAGCTGCTGCCTACAATTACATTTTGTTTTGTATAGTAAAAAATAACTGTTTTTCTCTTTAAGATCTCTGATGTTTACGGTAATAATTCTGTTTTCAAATCCCCACTGGTTAAACTACTTAACTTCCTAATGGATATAGAACAACATAGACTCTCTCTCTCTCTCTCCCCGTCCCCTCTCTCTCTCTCTGTGTGTGTGTGTGTGTGTGTGTGTGTGTGTGTGCACACGCGCAGGTGTGCATCTTCGCACATACTCTCCCCCAAATGCATGATTGTAGTCAAATGAAACATTCAGAGAGCTTGGTCCTAAACCAGTGTCCATGTATCTTGTGAAGTAAAGTGACTGGCACACTGGGGAGACAGTGTAAATAAGAACTAACAAATATAGACCTATCATCAGTTTTTATTGATCACCCATTATTTATCCAAAGAGTATTTTCTTACATAAATTAGAGCTACAGTTTTTACCTTAACAGAGCTTATTGTTTTACTTTATATATTCATCTGGACATATTTGTAAAAGGAATAGACGTAAGAATGCTATTTTAATAAAATTAATTGTTATAATTCCACAAAATCAGTAATTTATGTGAAAAATTAAAAATCAGGTTTAGTACTATATATATATATATATGTATATTCATGTTCTATATTGTTACAAAAAATAATTAATGCTTTTCCATAGCTGTAATATCTATATCAATGGATGGCAGAAACATGACTTTAGAATTCCATAGAAGCTATTAGAACAGTAGGGCTTCAGATGCGGTATTTATTCCTGCTATGTGATATACCAATTCTTCAGGAATTATTTTCTATATACAAGATTCAGAAAATTATTATAATCTTAAAAACACCTTTTTCCCATTACTAATGTAAGATTCGAGATGAAATATATTTTCCTTAAGAGTGATAATGAGGAAATATTCTCCAAACAATAATTTATATCCATTTTGTTCTATTTCTAGAAGGTAAAATAGTATCTGTAATAAGCTTTAAATTATTGCATTAGAAGGAAGATGTAGGCAGTAAAACAGCTAAACATGCATGGGCATACTTATTTTCCCAGTGAAAGACTGACAGAAGATTGAGAAGGGCAAGGATCTTGAAATCAGTTGACTTGGCTGATCAGTTATCTTGGAAAAGCAATATTTCTAAAAAATTAATAAACATTAAATCATCAATAATAAAATACAAGCCATGTTTTACTTTATTTTGAAGATCAAGTGAGATGACTTATTTGACAGCACTTTATAAACTGTCAAATGATCCCAGCCTTCTCTTAGTTACTTTTGTCCCCACTTAAAAAATGTATCTTTATTGTATATATTTAAGGTATACAATACGATGTTTTGATAAATGTATATATACATATAGACATGCTTACTACAGTCAAGAAAACTAACTTATATACATCCATAGTCTCCTTTCTTTTGGTATGTGAGGTAAGAGCACCTGAAATCTACCCTTTTAGAAAAATTTCAGTATAAAACAGAGTATTATTGATGATACTCCTCAGGCTACATATTAGATTGCTATACTTATTCATCCTACGTAACTTCAAGTCTGCACTCTGATCTCCTTCTCCTCATTTCCCACCAACCCTCTGCCCTGGCAACCACATGCTACTCTATTTCTACGTATTCAACATTTTTTTAGATTCCACAGATATGATCATGCAGTATTTTACTTTCTGTGTCTGGCTTATTTCATTTACCCTAATGACCTCCTGGTTCAACCATGTTCCTGCTTTACTATTGAAAGTGATATACAGATTCAATGCAGTCCTTATGAAAATCAAAATGGCATTTTTTTACAGAAATAGAAAAAAAAATTTAAATCATACAGAACCATAAAAGACCCTAAATCTTGAGAAGGAAAATTGTAATTGGAAGCATTACAATTTCTGATTTCAAAATAAATTACATAGTTGTCATCAGCAGAATATGACACTGACATAAAAATGGACACATAGGCCAATAAAATAGCATACTGAGCCCAGAAATAAACCCAAGCATATACAATCAGCAGATCTTTGGCAAGGTTATCAAGAAGAAATAATAGGTAATAGTCTCTTCAATAAATGCTGTTGGGAAAACTAAATATCTACAAGGAAAATAATGACATATATGTCATAATATATGTCATAATTACCTTATATCATACACAAAAATCAACTCCAAATGAATTATGACTTAACATAAGACCTGAACCTGCAAAGCTCCTAGAGGAAAACATAAGGAAAAACTGTTTGATATTGGCCTTGGCAATAATTTTTGGATATCATGTTAAAAACTAAGAGAACACAAAGAAAGATAAATAAGCGAAACTACATCAAACTGAATAGCTTCTGCACAGCAAAGGAAACAACAAAATGATGAGGCAGCTTCCTGAGTGAGAGAAAATCTTTGCAAATCATATATCTGATAAGAAGTTAATATTCAAAATATGTAAGGAACTCCAACAACTCAACAGCATAAAACAAAAACAAAACAAAACAAAAACACAAAAAACAAATATCCCAATTAAGTGGGCTAAGAACAGAAATAGACATTTTCTCAAAGAAGACTTCAAATTGACAAACAAATATATGAAAAACTGTTCAACATCATTAATTATCAGAGAAATGCAAATCAAAACCAGAATGAGATATTACCCACACCTGTTAGGATGGCTGTTATAAAAAAGACAAGGGATAACAAGTGTTGGTGACAGCGTGGAGAAATGAGAACCTTGCACATTTTTGGTGGGAATATAAACTGGTATGCCCGCTATGGAGAACAGTATGGAAGCTTTTCAAAAAATTAAAAATCAGATCTATCATATAATCCAGCAAACCTCCTTCTGGGTCTGTGCCCAAAGGAAATAAAGTCAGCACTTCACAGAAATATCTGTGGTCCCATGTTCAATGCAGTGTTTTTCACAGTAACATAGAATCAACCTGTGTTCACTAGTGGATGAATGGATAAAGAAATTATATATGCATAAACAATAAAATATTCATTTTTTTTAAAAAAAATAGGAGATCCTGCCATTTGTGACAACATAGGACATTATGCTAAGTGAAATAAGCCCAACACAGAAAAAATAATAAAACTTTATCTTCTTAACTCATTTTGTTACTATTAAACCTCAAACCATTTCTTGAAGTTTTTTTACTTTTATTATTTCCCTCTTTTCCTTCTCCCAGTACCTTAACCTTCATATTCTACGTTGAACTAGAAATTTTCCAGTTGCCTCTCTTTCATTCTGCCCTCCTTCACCCTGCTCTGTGCCACAAAGGCTAAAGTGTATAAATTCAATCAGTGATAACCCTTGCTTTCTGGCTTCAGGTTAGGTTCTTCTGAAGGAGGCCCAGGCAGTATATAGAAGAATGGGATTTTCCTCTTTTCCTGAGAGATCACTGAGTTGTGTCCCTTTACCAAATGCCAGTGTTCCTGGGGCAGCCCTCTCTCTGCTGCTTTACCGAGTTCCTATATTGGCAGCAGCCCCTCTCTCTCTTCAGGACTTCTGGGTAGCAGTCCACCCCTATTTTTACAAGCTCTTGGGTCTAGTCTCCTGGGTGATTTTCCTAAACTGTGACCACATCTCTGTAAAGAGTTTCTTTATTAAGCTTTCTGTCATCTACTCTGAATGTGCCATATACTTTCTGCTTTTTGTTGGGATCCGCCCTGATTAATGTATTCTTCTTTTTAATTTATATCTTAAATCTTTTCTTTTTCTCTTCCATCTCTGTGTGGAACATATTAGTCATCACCTCTGCTACTGAAGAAGCTTCCTTGATGACTTTGTTGTTTGTGTTCCTGTACTCCCGAAGTCCCTCTGCATCATTGCTGCCACAGTGGCAATTCACATGTTGTTAATGGGTTGTTTGACTTTCCTTTGGGTCGGAAAATACCAGTGGGTTAAGAGAACTTAGAATTTAAAAAGTTAAGGCTCAGACTCAGATCTGCTAATAAATGAAGTGGCTTTGGGCCAGTATCTTTTGTTTTCTAGGTTCTAGTTTTCTGATATAATTTAATATCTATTTTATAGCTCCTTTTATGGGAAAAATAAGGAATGTGTATGTACATCTTAGTGTAGTTCTTGCATCTTGTAAGAACTTAATAAATGTTATCTATTTGTATTTTTTATAAAATCTCTCTAAGTGTCCCCCACCATTTACAGAAGAAAAGACAAACTCCTTTGTTTGACACGTAAGGCCCTCTGTACTTTGACCCTAATTATTAAGCCTCATATCTCACAGCTCTCTTACACACTGCATGAAGTTCAGCCACGTTGAACTACTAGCAAATTCCTAACATCTTCTTTACTGATACATCCCTCTAACCTTTGTGTATGTCATTCACTTTCTTGTAATGCTGTTAACATTTCCAAGCCACTCACACTTCAGTTTACCTGATATTATACTCAGTGTCCAAACATCAGTTCAAATACTACCTCTCTTAGAAAGTTCTCCTTGATTTCCCCAGGTAGATGAAAAATGTTGCCTGTCCACCTTGCAGACTCCTGAGTTAGAATTTACACCCATGTTATGATTCCCTGGTTGCTAGACAGTGAGTTCTGTTGAGAAGAGAGACAGTGATATTTCAGCTTTGATTTATCAGTACAATGGATAGCGCTGGGCACTTTTAGATGTTTGACAAATGTTTGTTTAATGAATGTATTGTGCCCCAAGCATAATTTTGTACTGTTCATAATTTAAGTCATCTTCAGATGATTTGGAGGTAATAGTTAACTTGAAATTCAGAACCTCTTATCTTGCTTTGCATCTGTTACGCAGTTTCACAGCATAGCTAATGTGTTACCACATCGTATCACAGTATCTCCAATATGATGCCCGTATCAACTCTGTTTGTGTTAATACCTGGGAGCTGATCTAGAAGCTGAATCTGCCAAGAAAACTGACATGCATATGTTCAGTGCCTTATTTTATCATAACCTCTAAAATTACACATTGAGAAAATTCTTGCTGACTAAATATTAACATCAAGTAATGTCAGTTGGAGTAAATTAAAGTGTAAAACATGACAACAAAAATATACATATAGTAAGAAGCTAGAAAATATCATTTTTGTGGGAGAGATTAAATAGTTGAGCTTACCTTCCTCAAGAAGCTATCATCATAGAAAGATGAGAATTATAATAAATGATTTTTAATATGTATTAAATCTTATACTCTTAAACTATATAATAGGCACTTGAGAATAATTTCTTCGGGATGTTGCAATAATTCTTTCAATTTATCACTGAGTGTAATAAAGCAATAATTTAAGTGGCAGCTTATTTAATATACCCAAATTATCTGATATTTTATTACTAGTAATGTTTTTAGAAGGAAACTCTAATTCTTAGTAAACTCTTCATTGTCACTCCAAATGATATAAACACCATCATTATTTTAAAATGTATATTTTATTTTATAGATATCTCTTTGAAATTTGAACCGAATATTTAAAGTTATTTAGTGGAAATATTTAAAATTAGTTTGTGTGTAACTTTAAAACGGGGCTTATGAATAAAATTATTTTTAGTATTTTTCTATAGATGAGGAAATTTGATGTTATTTCAATAGCTGCTTTTGTTGTTTTTATGCATTTTAATAAATGTTTTAATTGTGATTGTGCTCTTAAGAAAGCATCATAGAGGATATTCTTAGAAAAAAGCAAACGGGTTATAAAATTGTAGAAACATTTCTAATAACACTCTTTTCTTATGGAAATTTTCCACTAATGTGCTCTTATTAGGAACTCAGTTTAAAGAACAATGGTAATATATCTGGTTTAATAGCATATAATTATTTCAATAGAGGGATACAAAATCCAATGTGTGGCAAAGGTAGGGAGCGGGGGTAGTCTAAGTGGGCGACAGCAGAGGCAAGGATGGAGCTGCAAAGTGAATGGCATCCATGTATGAGCAGATGAGGGCTGTTTATCCCCAGAGGAGGCAGCCAGGGACTCGACCAGTTTGTGAAAGGAGATGAGGGAAGCAGTGCCTCAGGATGTTCATATTCTCACGTTGTTATGTCAAATTATCACCTGGTTCTTTCTTAACTCTTTTACCTTCTAGTGTGCTCTGAGCTCTCTTGCTAGCTTCAGTGGTTTTTCTGTGTGCACACTTCAGTTTGTTAATTTAACACAAACTGAGAACACATAACATGTCAGACATTAAGTCAGATTCTAGGGGTTCATATGCAGAAAAGAAACATTCTTGTCACTCACGGCAGTGATAGTTCGAAGGGGAACAAGCGCCTAACTGGATAATGATAGAGTAATGTGAACATTGCCGTAACGGAAAATGATTCATTAAAACAGAAGCTAACACGTAGTGAACTTATACTATGTACTTGCTATTATACTAATTAAAAATATTGTTTGTTGTTTCACCTTTACAAGATGAGACGTTTACACTATTTTCATCTCCACTACAGAGCTAAAAACGAATATCTAGTATTAGAAAAAAATGAAACTGAACTCATCAGGTGATTGAAACAATATAATAGTTATCAAAGTATTATATTGTTTATAGTTGGACTCAGCTGCATCCAAATTATCTGAGTTCTTAAAATGTGGATTCCTGGGCTCTAACAGCTAATCTACTGAATTCACATTTCTGAGGAAGGGTCTAGGGAATTTGTCACTTATTATACAATTTTTTTTTTCCTCTAATGAGAGCAATTGTCAAAGCTAAAGTAAAAATTTTGTTAGAAAATTTAAACTCTCTCTCTTGCCATTTATGTGTGTACATGTAAGTATGTGTATACATATAAAGATTGAAAACTACTGAAATAGGTGATTATGTGTATTATTCAATATAATTAGGGTGTTTCTTAAAAATAGTCTTTTCTAGGCTTCTAAAATATAAAACTACATATCATAGAAACCAGATATAAGTGAAATTCGGTCATAACCACCAGATGGATTCTCTTAATAAAAATCCACATTGCATTGCATCTTGTCCCAGTTATCAGGTTATTATCTCAGGTTTAGATTTAGCATTTTCAGCCTTCCCTGATAACTACCTTTTGAAAATACTCTTGATTTTATATTCCATTTTCAATTAAAATTTCCATCTTTCATTAAATATATTTTTATGGAAGGATACATGAAAAATCCAGTTGAATCATCTGTCAAGCTCTCATGTCTTTTCATGTATATAAATATATGTGCCAAGGTTTATGCATCCATCAATTTCTATTTTCTCTCAAAGCTTTAAAGGCAGTTAAGGCTTATGAAATAATATAGATAAAATAAGCAAAAATTTGGTAACAAAAATGAGGTCAATAAAATATTATACAGAGTGTTAATACAGAAATATGAGTGAGGTTCCTTGAGTTAAGAATAATATAACAAAATTAAAAATAGAATATATATACATATACACACACACATATGTATATATGAGGCTAAAGAGGAAAATCAATGTCAATAAAAGAAAGACAAAGAATATCTCTAATTACTCTTCAAGTATTTATTATAATCTTCAGGCTGATTTATTTCTATTATCTGATTCACACTTGTTTCTTCCCTTGTTACAGGATTATTTGCTAGACTTAGTGATTCTGTAAAATACTGTATTTGTACAAATACAAGACTTTTTCAAAATGACAAATTCTCCAATGTCCAATGCTTTCTGGCTGAGTTTTTAGAGATATAGATGGTTGGGGCGTGTGTATATGTGTGTGTGTGTGTGTGTGTGTGTGTGTGTGTCTGTGTGTCTGTGTGTATGTATGTATATATGTATGGTTTCCCCTTCTTCCTGCCATGTGCCAAGAAAGTGTCAACACTTTGAACTCACTGACTGTCGGCCATTACTGCAACCAGACTACAGCTAGAAGAACATTCAGATTACTAAAAAATATAAAAAACAGAATGAGTTAGTAAAGACAAAGGAAAAATAACTATAAGACGTTTACATGAAATATATTTAAGGCACAGTGCTATAAAGATTGAAAACAAAGAAGTTAACAGAGAATCTCCAGATACATTCATATAGGAAGAAAGTGAGGGTTGATGTATTACTACCAGAGAAGGTAGTTTTCAAAATTAATAGAGCTAAACAGAATTCCAGAAAGCACTAGATTATGATAAAAGATAGAAATATATATACATTCAAGTCCTGCAAGCCACACACAATTTAGCAGGAAAATAACAGAACAAAACCTATTAGAAATGCAAGGACTTGATGAAACTACAATTATTCTAGGAGATTTCAGTATACTTCATTCATATTTGGACGTGACTGCTGCAGACAAACATAAGTGAAAGGATAAAGGAGTTGTGTAATATAATGAATAAAATAGATTCTCTGAATATTTAGAGTCTATTTTTACCAACGGAGACTAGGACTATTTTGTGATGTCTATGTAACTGTTGAATATTAATATTTAAATGTTGATTAACTATATGGCAACCTTAATAATCTTTTTAAAGTAGATGTTTCCCAAAATATATATGTCTATCACAATATAAGAAAATAAATGTAAATAATAAATATTATAACCAAATGCAGGTCTGCTCACTCACCACTTGCAGAGTGCAGTGACAACAGTGAGGTATGGTAGAGAGAAAGTGACTTTTTAACCAACACTAGTAAGGGAGAAATGACCAGATTTTCTTCCAGAGCAACCACGTCACATTTTAGGCTAGGGAGGAGAGCTTAAAAAGAGGAACTTGCAACGGGGGAGGCATGCGGGCAGGCTGCTGAGTACGAAGTGGAAATGTCTTGTTCTAGGTTATCTTGAGCCACGCTCCACCTGGAGTGTGGGCTGGGGTCATCTCAACAATGACTGAGTTGTTCACTAACTGCCTTGAGGTAATCTCTGGACTTTTGTAGCTGAGTTTCTATGCTTTGTCTGTTTCAAGATTAGTTCCTGGAACTTCTCAGTAAGTATGTAATTACGTGGAAACATACAGTTGGACAAATGTTCATAGTGTAAGGCAGTGCATGGTGAGAAAGGGAGGGAAATGGTGTTTCAAAGAAAGTACATTTCAAGGCTGTATTTTAAGACTAAGGAGAAGAAAAACAGGTTTCTGCAGTAAGCTTCAAGGTTATGTCTTGAGACTAGGGAAAAAAGAAAAAATATTTTAAAATGTATTTTCGAGCTCGACTGTTGAGTTAAACAAGGATATTTCAGTATCAGAAAACCTATGTAATCCGTTATATCAACAGATTGAAAGATGAAAGTAGCATATGATTATAGTCAATAAATGATGAAAATGAATTTGGTAAAATTCGGTAGCGATTTAAAAAGTATATATATATATATCATGTCATTTCAACTAGGATACAAATTAGATTTTGTAATAAAACTGAGCAAATTATATATAATTTATATAAATTTATAAATTGCCAAAAATAACTAAGAAAGCTTATCAAATAACAGCAGATAGGAGAGATACAACAACAGAAAATATCACAAAAAACTGTAAAGCCACTGTAATGAAATCAAGGGAGCACTGGCTTAGGATTAGAAATACAGAAAAGAAAATTCAGAAATAGATCCCAGGACGCACATATTTACTAAATGACAAGGCAAGCCTGTGAACTGAGTGGGAAAATAAGAGATTATTTCATAAAGAGTGTTAGCACAACTAGAAGTCTGGAAAAATACTGATATCTGGGAATTAAAAAGTCCTGTAAAATATAAGACACAAAGCAGACATTAACAATTTTGCAAGAACATATAGAAAACTTGATATACAATATAGAGATAAGATAATTTGTGGTTTAGAACTGAAATTTTAGAATATATATGGGAAAAGAAAATAAATTGATTACATCTTTAGGAAGTCAAAAGAGCACTTATGTGTCAAGGATTAGTTTTTAAGAAGTGCTTTACTTATATAAATTCTTATAACAATTATATAAGGTGGTTATCATCTTTGTTTTATAGACAAGGATGTTAATACATAGGTCACACTATAGCTAGGAACTTCTCTAAAACAAAAAAGTAAAAAAAATTTAATGAAGTCAATAGGCTAATTACAAATTTGTGGGACATTGCTCATACCACAAAAAAACCGATAGATGGTTATTATATATGTAATAAGAAAAGCTTGTACACATTGTTAAACTTTTAAAAAGGTGGTGAAAGCAAATAGCACAACAGACATAAAGGACATAAATACGCGCTACACAGAATAACAACTCCAAGTGGTTAGCTAATGTAAACAGAAAAGCTTGAATGTGTAAGTAGTAGGGGATTTGCCAGTTACAATAACAATGAAATATCAATTATACCTACCCAAATGTTCAATATTAATAAGAAAATTTTTTTCCCGAGTTGAGCTTTTGAAAAGTCAGACCTCATATTTGTTTACCATTAATAAATTCATACAGAGATATATATGCGTGCAGAATACTCAATAGAAAACTATTGTCTAAATACATCTGGTATGTGTTTACATAGATTTGAAAACACTACCTGAAAAAAATCAGTGTAGGTAGAAATTCCATAACTATTTGTGGCAGCTTTCTTACTCTGCTGGGTGCTAACCCAGCCACTGTACACTCACTTTGTCATTTAATCTTCTCCACAAAGTTTTTAGGTAGGGTCTGTTACAGCTCGCATTTTTCCTATGGTAGAACTGAAGTAGAGAAATGTTAGTGAAGTTGTCTGATGTCACACAGCTCATAAGTAAAGGACTTAGGATTTGAACCCTGTTCCCTCTGACTTCTAGATGGCAAGTTATACTTCATGATGTGATGGAAACTGCCTAAAACTAAGTACTCTTGTTTAGACACCATACTCCTATATAATCTACTTTTTTTCCTGTTACTATTAAAGTTTTGATCTTATGTGGAATGTCAAAAAATAATTGTTTAATAAAAAGAATAATCATTATCTTTAAAATAGTCATTTCTACAGTGTTGATGAATATTAATTCTAAAGAGAGAGTTCCCAATGATATCTATCATTTAGCTGTCTGAAAAAAAAAACTATTCCTTCCAAATAGAATTCAGTAAGTCAATAATCAAACAAGGATTTATGTTTTTAGGTAGAATTTAAGATTACGTCAAGAAGATAAAGAGTATAAAATGACTGTAGCAGCTTCTACATTTAGTAAAACCAGAGTATAGTTTTCAAGGTCACTAATATTGAGATTACTAATATTTTGAGATTACTTAGATAACTCAGAAAAAAAATTGTGTTAATTATATTTTTAAAATGTTTGGTTTGCCAGAATGAAATATCTTGGATGATCACAGCAATTTTGGAAAGCCTGAATTTCCAAAATACTGAAAACACAACATTTCTTAATTTGGGCTAAATCATGTGTTTGAACAAAAGTTTCTTTAGGCTAATTAAAAAAAAAAAAAAACCCACTAAAGAATATGAGGCATGGTGAGGACAAGGGCAAACAGATTCAGGCTGCACTGGAAGCAGTCTGTTCAAATGAAGAATGCCAGAGTGGCATAATAGTCACCAAGCAATTATTTCAGAGGGACATGTTTATTAGTTGTTTTTAAAATGCAGATCCAGTAATAATTTCAAGCTGTCTCCAATAAAGCTTAAGCTCAATAAAAATACATTATAATTTTCAAAATGCTATGTTTTAAATAAATGCAAAAGTCACAAAGAAGAGCCCCAGGCTAAGCGTAAAACTTACAGCTGTAGAAATTAATTTACATGAAAGAGCCATCATGCTTCCTTTAGAAATAACTTGCTAGGAGAAAACACAGCACAGCCCCAATATTCATAAAGAAACTCAAGAATTCAGGCAGGAGGCATTGACAGCTGCAATTCATTTATTTTTCAGACACCTGGACATGGTATAGCATGCCTGCTAGATATGAGATAGCCTAGTAAAAGCAAAACAAAAGTTGATGAAAGAAACAGCCAGAAGGCCTTTAACACCTTTTCACAAACCTACTGTTCAGATGTGCTTAAATTTTAAATCAAAATCGTCTCAGTGGAAATTAATTTTATGTCATTAAATTATTTGAATAAATATTTCCTGCGGTGTAGCCACATCACCCAATAAAACCCTTACAAATAGAATTTTTGTTTTAATTAATTATAAAAAAGAAAGAACTAATTTCATGATACATTTGCAAAAATATTATAACATGTGACTACCTTAGGCCCAGTTCTTTAATGCCATCTAAAAGTTATTAACTGAGATCCTACTATTTTGTAGGGCTGTAGTTGAATGTCTAATTAGAGCAAACTGTAGTCCACACCTCAAATTGTTTGATTTGTCTTCATCCTTTTATTTTATTTTATTTTTTTAATATATATATATTTTATTGAGTTTTAGGTTCTGGGGTACATGTGAAGAACATGCAAGATTGTTGCATAGGTACATACATGGCAATGTGGTTTGCTGCCTTCCTCCCCATCACCTATATCTGACATTTCTCCCCATGTTCATTCTCTCAAAGGAAATGGCTCATCTGCTAAGAGCCTGACAACTCTCTCCAGAAGAGCTTCCTTTAAGGGTAGGTAGGTTAACCTAGGAAGCTATGTTGAATGGCTTTTGAGGTCCAAAAAGTCACATATTTACGTTTCAGGAATATTTCTGATGCGTATTTTTAAAAAGCTTTTAAAAATTTTAATACTATATTATTTCTTATACTCTTCTTATACTCACATGATGATAGATGCTATTTAATTTTTGATTAATTTTTCATATCTCTTAAAAGTTCTGGAGGGATTGCTACAACATACCCAGAAATATAATATGTAAAATATATTTATATATAGTGTATATATTAATATATATATATACACACACATATATACATACAAATATATATTTTCTCATACATATTTCTATATGTTTAAAAAGTTTCAGTACTTAATGAGTGTTATTTTTTCTGGTATTTCTGTATTCTTAAAACCTGGATTTCAGGTAATCTTTATTTGTTCTGAAATTTCAATTGATATATTCAGCGAAGTATCTGTGTGACAGATATTCTAAGACATCACATATATGAGAATATATGAATAACAACTCGGCTATGTATAAAGCATTTTGTGAAAAAAAGAAAACGTATCTCAGCTTCCCCATATCTTTATTACTTCTTCTTCTCTTCATTAAGTTTCTTAAATACACGTGAGTTACATACCTCCCTCTCCCTTCTCATTGCCCCAAATCTGCTTTGTTTTTACTCTTCCATGGAGCCTGCAATCTTGATCATCACAAATGATCTCTCATTAGCAAATTTCCTTCCCATTTGTTCAAGTGTTGTTATCCATATATATCTCAAGTTTTAAGTGTTCATATTTCAATAATCACATCCATTTGGATAATCACTATAATGCCAAATTCAACTTGTAAAATGCAGATATCCTTACTTCTCAAAACAAATATTCTTTTCTCTAATAATACAAGCACCTTTCAATTACCCAGAATTAAGCCTGAATTATTCTATGCTATATGCCCCATCACAACAAATCCTTTATCAAGACCTGCTTCAAAAATCATCTTCTGAAAGTGTTCATCCCCCCCTGTTCCAATAATATATAGATCAGGCTCTAAATCACTTCAGGCACAGAGTTTGAAAATGTCCCTGAGCAAGTGTTTTATCTCTAATTTCTTTCTCTTTAGCACTCTAATATGAATTCACATAAGACTAAACTGCATAAAATTTTATTCAAAATAATTTATTTTGGGGAAAACTGCCCTGGCGTCTAGTTTGCTATAAAATAATACAGTCAAAGATTCCTTATCTGGAAACAAAAAACTCATTAGAATCTGAATTTAACCTACCTCACCAAGTGGATCTTTCGTTTCTTTCCTTTCCCACAAGTCTAGTCTATTCTTCTCACTTCAGAGTGTCTTAGACACTATATGTTAGCCGATTTATTATGGTGCTTTTTAGATCTGGTAAATTTCTAAATGTATTTGAAGTTTATTGACTTTTAACACATGATGTAGTTTGGTTCTGTGTCTCCACCCGAATCTCATCTCAAATTATAATCACCATAATGTCCATTTGTCTAGGGAGGAAAGAGGTGGGAGGCTACTGACTGGATCATGGAGGTGGTTTCCCTCATGCTGTTCTCTTGGTAGTGAGTGAGTTCTCATGAGAGCTGATCATTTTATAAAGCAGATTTCCCTGCTGTTGCTCTTATTCTGTCTCTGGCCTGCCACTATGTAGGGCATGCCTGCTTCCCTTTCCGTCATAATTGTAAGTTTCCTGAGGACTCTCCAGCCATGGAGAACTGTGAGTCAATTAAACCTCCTTTGTTTGTATATTACCCAGTCTCAGGTAGGATCTTTATAGCAGTGTAAAAATGGACTAATACAACACACAATTGAATTCCCACATTGTTTATAAAGCTTTTCCTAACCACTTTACTTCATGGTGAAAAAAATCTGACACACTACATTGCATTAGTGATTATTCGACTTATTTGGTGCTTAAAACACAGAGTTTTGTGATTTTAGTATCATATGTATATGCATGAATACATGGATGATGTTTTCGTTGCACGTATTATTACATTGTTTTATATAATTTAATATCATAAACATGTTTTAAGCTTCTTTAGGAAATTGCTGTGTATCAAATGTCTACATAGCTATCATTTTTATTAGAACAGAGCCTTGCCCATAGTTGATGCTAAATATGTGCCTGCTTATAAATACACTAAAATATACAAAAAGTGAAAACTTGAGGCTATCAGACAGTATAGTTGATAAATTTGAAAGAAGAACAGTTTACTGAATGGCCCTCTAAGATGCAAGAACAACATATAAGGAAGAGATTTCCTTGAATTTCTGTCAATATAAATCCTAATGTTATGGAAAATAATTCCATAGTAGAAAGTTTAGGCTTTTTTTCTCTTATATTGACTAATTTCAGCAGGAGGAAAAGTTTCTAAATTTCCTCATGTGAATTTGAAAAAATAAATTAGGTTTTTTTTTTGAGGCATTGATTCTAGCTTCAATAATTAAAACTGATTTTAAAAGTTATGCTGATTATTCTTAGCATTGTGGTTGTCAGTACAACTTAGAGTGACCTCTTTCTAGCTCACTGAGAGATTTGCCATTATTGCTGGAGCCTCTATCTCTGGGGGTAATTTTGAAACTCGGACACACACACACTCACACACATACACACACACACATTATATATATACACATATAAATATAATGTGCATATACTATAAAAATTTAGACCTGGAAAGAGCCTCACACATCATGTATTCCAGAACATACAATATTGAGGAACATAAATTTATCACCTTTAGTAGAAAATTAAGTTCTATTTGCTCATTGGATTATATTTTAACAAAACTTTTTGAGGCTCAACAGATTTGCTGGAATAACCAGGTCACTGATGAATGAAGAAGAGCATGCATCTAAACCACTCTTAACTGTATCTTCCCCGCACTGCCACGTATAGAAACAGGGTGCTACATGTTTTTAGGTCTTCCTACTCCACAGGACGTGGTATAATATAGAGTATTCCCAATAACTATGTTTTAGTAAAACAAGATTCTCAAGAGTACTGAATCCAGATTTGTAAACTTTTCCCACCTTCATTAGTTGGGGAAAGTCCACTCAGTATGAACCATTTTCTTTCTTTTTTTTTTTTTTTATATATATATACTTTTTATTGCATTTTAGGTTTGGGGGTACATGTGAAGAACATGCAAGATTGTTACATAGGTACACACATGGCAGTGTGATTTGCTGCCTTCCTCCCCATCACCTGTATCTGTTATTTCTCCCCATGCTATCCCTCCCCAACTCCCCACCCCCCGCTGTCCCTCCCCTTTTTCCCCC
>PVKV010030757.1:0-13514 GCA_004027835.1 Alouatta palliata
AAGTGGGTAAAAAGTTTATTTATTTATTTATTCATGTATTTATTTATTTGAGACAGGCTCACTGTATTCCTCAGTCTCACTCTATTGCTGCAATGGTGCAATCACAGATCACTGCAGCCTCGACCACCCAGGTTCAAGTTACCCTCCCACCTCAGCCTCCAGAGTATCTGGGACCACATGTGCACACCACCACATCCAGCTAACTTCTTCCTGGACTTCAGCTATCCTCTCATTTCAGCCTCCCAAAGAGATGGGATTACAGACAAGTGTGAGCCACCACACCTGGCCAGATCAAAGAATTAGATGTTTATAAAAATGACTCTGAAAGGCTGGGCACAGTGGCTCACACCTTTAATCCCAGCACTTTGGGAGGCTGAGGCAGGGGGATCACTTGAGGTCAGGAGTTCAAGACCAGCCTGGCCAACATGGTAAAACCCTGTCTCTACTAAAAATCCAAAATTCAGCCAGGCATGTTGGCGCATGCCTGTAGTCCTAGCTACTCAGGAAGCTGAGGCAGGAGAATCGCTTGAACCTGAGAGGTAGAGGCTACAGTGAGCTGAGATAGTGCCACTGCACTCCAGCCTGGGCAACAGAGAGAAACCCTGTCTCAAAAATAAAATGACTATGAAAGAAAAACACATGGGTCAATTCTTTCATATCCTAGAAATAGAAAAAGGCCCTCTAATTATGATTCAATATGGAAGCCATAATAGAAATGACTGGTAAATTTTACTATAAAAATGTAGAAATAAATGGTGAAACAAACAGAAAACCTAAACATAAGCGAAGACAAAGAGATTACTGACAAACAGAAAAAAAATAGTTACACATATCCCAGATATTTGCACAACCAAACTGCCATGGCTTAGACATCTGGGCACCCCATAGGACACAGAAGAGTGACGTCACTGCCAAGTAGAAGTCTCAGTAAATGTTGAATGAAAAAATTTTTATTGAGTAGAGGCATGGTGATATGCTAACTAAATATTGCCTAATGTTTACACTATCTTATGTAAATAGTATATTAAATATACTTAGTGTTGTGAGCTTTACTAAAGGAATTAATGAAGAGACTTATTGGAATTAACGAGGAAAATCTAGAAGACAAATTGAGAAGATAGGAAGCTTTAAAGTAGTGTTTTCTAAAACAGAGTCTGAATACTTTTATGTCCTATAAATAAGAAAAAAACCTGTGAAACCAAAAGAAAAATAGGCAAAGGACATAAAAATATGTATCAAAAAGATGCTTACTACCACTCATATAAGATAAATGCAAATTAAGACTTAATTGACAAGCTAGTTTATCAGATGTTCAAAAAACCAAAAGTTTAACCACACGCTACAATGGCAAGACTGTGGAGACACAAAATGAATCGACACCTATGGAAAGAAATTTTGCTAATTCAAAATTACCAATGCGTTTATCCTCCAGTAATCCTAAGAATTTAATCTACAGATATACTTGTATCTGTACTAAACAATATATGTACTAGTCTATGGCTATATAATAACAAGGTCCTGGAAGCAATCCAGAGTTTAAATAATGGAACATGATGTCTGCTTTTGTTTTATTTTTTAATTTGAGGAAACTGTGTGTGCTCATATGGAAAGGTATATTGTCCAGTGGAAAAAGCAATAGAAGAACAGTACAGAGGGTGCTACCCTTTGAGTAAGAAAGGGGGAAATACACACGATGGTACAGTATTTCCTTCTATAAAGGTACAAGGAACTAGTGGTTACCTGTAAAAGGTGAGAGAGAGATTAGGAGGGGACAGGGTGGGAACGAGACATTTCCTTTGTGAACACAAAATATCTGAGACAGGTCTCAGTCAATTTAGAAAGTTTATTTTGCCAAGGTTTAGGACGCACCAGTGACACGGCCTCAGGAAGTTCTGAGACATGTGCCTAAGGTGGTTGGGGTACAGTTCGCTTTTATACATTTTAGGGAGATATGAGACATCAACCAGTAGGTGTAATATGTACATTGGTTGGGTCCCATAAGGCAGAACCCAAAGTAGGAGCTTCCATGTTAGAAGTAGCTAAGAGACAAAAGCTTTCATTCTTTTGAGTCCTTTTTTTTTTTTTTTTTTTTTCCTTAGTATTTCTTTTTTTTGAGATGGAGTCTTACTCTTTCACCCAGGCTGGAGTTAGTGGTGTGATCGCACACGCCACCATACTCAGCTAATTTTTTGTATTTTTAGTAGGGATGGGATTTTTGCCATGTTGGCCAGGCTGGTCTCAAACTTCTGACCTCAGGTGATCCTCCTGCCTCGACCTCCCAAAGTGCTGGGATTACAGGCATGACCCACCATGCCTGGCCTCTTTGGAATCCTTGATCAGCCTTCCACTGAATACACAGTTTAGTCTGGCTCAGTGAATCTGCATTTTTACATAAACAATAGGGAAGAGGAAGCAATCAGATATGCATTTGTCTCAGGTGAGCCTCAGAGGAACCACTTTGAAAAGAATGGGAGGCAAGTTTGTCCTAAAATGTTCCCAGCTTGACTTTCCCTTTAGCTTAATGATTTTGGGGTCCCAAGATTTATTTTCCTTTCACATCTTGTATGACTTTATATTGCTTTTAGTTTTTGAACCATTTGAATGTCTTACAAATTTCAAAAAAGTTTTAAATTCTCACTCAGTATGATTTCCCCCCATACTCCCATATATGCCTGAGGTCCTGTTTCTTTTAAAACATTTCCCTAACTCCTATAAATCTACATGAAATACTCTGGATTATATATATCTGAGATTCAATACTCTCCATCTCAGTCTATTTTAGATAAATTACTTTAACGAGTACTTTGGGTCTATTTTTTTTCCTTAGTCTTTATTCTGTTTTAAAACAGGCTCACACTGCAATCCCAGCACTTTGGGAGGCCAAGGGTAGGTGGATCACCTGAAGTCAGGAGTTCAAGACCAGCCTGGCCAACGTGGTGAAACTTTGTCTCTACTAAAAATACAAAAATTAGGCCGGGTGCAGTGGCTCACGCCTATAATCCCAGCACTTTGGGAGGCCAAGGCAGGCAGATCACCTGAGGTCAGGAGTTCAAGACCAGACTGGCGAACATGGTGAAATCCCATCTCTAGTAAAAAATACAAAAAGTTAGCTGGGTGTGGTGGCAGGTGTCTGTAATCCCAGTTCCTCAGGAGGCTGAGGCAGGAGAATTACTTGAACCTGGGAGGTAGGAGTTGCAGTGAGCTGAGATTGCGCCATTGCACTCCAGCCTAGGCAACAAGAGTGAAACTCTGTCTCTAAATAAATAAATAAATAAATAAGAGGTTATTGTTGCCATTTAACTCAGAAAAATGAAGTGCTTGTCCTGTAGGATACTCTAGTCCATTTTACCTTGTATGCTATGGATGTGTTATTGTTGTGGATGTGTTCAGCCTCCCCAACCATGTAAACAGTTCTTCAAGGAAGGAATCCATGTCTTATTCATCTGTAGCTCAGTACCTACACCATGAACATAGTATGTGCTCAATAAAGTTCAGCGGTAACAATGATGATTAGGTGATGATACTATTGTAAGGTGATAGAATAATAGAACCGATTCTATACATTTTTAAAATTTGGCACACAACCAAAATACCATGTCTTAGTCATCTTTGCACCCCACAGGACACAGAAGAGTGACTTAGTAGTCACTCAATAAATGTTAGATGAAAAAAATCATATTGAGTGAGTAGAGGCACAGTGATATGCTAATTACTGCCTAAGGTTTATATTATTTCTTTTAAAAATTATATAAATATACTTAGTGTTTGTTGAGCTTTACCAAAGGAATTAATGTAAAGACTTATTGGAATTAACAAGGAAAAATCTAGAAGACAAATTGAGAAGATAGAAGATTTTAAAGTAGTATTTTCTTTCCTTTTTTTTTTTTTTTTTTTTTTTGAGGCAGAGTCTTGCTCTGTTGCCCAGGCTGGAGTACAGTGGCATGATCTTGGCTCACTGAAACCTCCGCCTTCTGGGTTCAAGCAATTCTCCTGCCTCAGCCTCCTGAGTAGCTGGGATTACAGGCCCATGCCACCACGCCCAGCTAATTTTTGTATTTTTAGTAGAGACAGGGTTTCACCATGTTGACCAGGTTGGTCTCGAACTCCTGAACTCAAGTGATCCACCTGCCTTGGCCTCCCAAAGTGCTGGGATTACAGGCATGACCCATCGTGCCCAGCCTAAATTAGTGTTTTCTAAAGCAGAGTCTGGAAACTTTTTAGAGAGAATCTCATGACCATGTTACTTCAGGAAGGCTGCTTTAGGTAGCATGGACAGGAAAAGTCCTACAATAGATGAGCCTTCCCACCTCTTAAAAATGAACTGAGATCCAGTAATAGGAATTAGTCATTAGAGAATCCCGGGAAAACAAGAGGCATGCCAGGTAGAGAGAACCACAAACGCAGACTCTGAAGCAGGGCAACTATAGGGGTTTGCCTTTTGGAGGAACAGAAAGGAAGCCAGTGTGACTGAGGCTGAGTGAGCAGGAGGGTGAGTGGCAGGGGATGAGGTCACAGAACCTGTGGAGCGCTACGCACCGCTGCAGGAAGCTTGGATTTATTCTAAGAGCAATGGGAAGCCACGCGAAGGACTATCAGGGAAAGATGTGATCTGATTCGTTTTTAAAATACCCACTCTCACTGCAATAGTCATGGGGCTACAGGGAACGAGAGTAGAAGCAGGCAGACTTGTCAGGAAACTCATGCAGAAATCCAGGTGAGAAGTAACCACAATTGAAGTGAGTGTGGTAGCAGCAGAAATGAATAAATTCAGGAAGTATTCTTTTTTTTATTTATCTTTTTTTGGAGATGGAGTTGCATTCTTGTTGCCCAAGCTGGAGTGCAGTGGCGTGATCTCGGCTCACTGCAACGTCCATCTCCCCGGTTCAAGTGATTCTTTTGCCTCAGCCTCCCGAGTAGCTGGGATTATAGGCACATGCCACCATGCCCAGCTAATTTTGTATTTTTACTAGAGACTGGGTTTCTCCATGTTGGTCAGGCTAGTCTCAAACTCCCAACCTCGGGTGATTCACCTGCCTCCCAAAGTGCTGGGATTACAGGTGTAAGCCACAACACCCAGCCAAATTCAGGAAGTATTCTCAAGATAAAACTGATAGAACTTTCATTAGGTGCATTATGCTTCAAGGTGAGGCAAGAAGAATTGAAGAAGAGTAGATTTTCTTTGGCTTGAGCAACTTCACGATACTGTCTCAGATGGGGAAGAATCCCAGCTACTGAAGAAAGAACAAGGCCAGAAGGGAAATCAAGATTTCTGTTTGAAAGTATAGTCCATTACTCGGTATATTCTCTGGATTTTTTGGCTAAAAAAAAAAAGAAGAAAGCATAGTCCATTTGAGAAGCATATAATAAATTCAAATGGAGATGTCCAGTAGGCAGTTGAATATATAAGTGTCAGACTCAGAGAAGACAGAGAATATAAAAATTTAGAAGGCATTAATGCCATTTCTTACAGTTTGTACAAAAAAAATTTAGACGGCAGCAGCATAGAAATGCTAAACTCATGAGTGTGGTTATGACCACCTAAGGGTAAACGTGTACACTTTTTTAAAAGGGGTCAGTATAGAGCCTGTTAGAAGTCAAGAATTTAGGGAAGGCTCAGCAAAGGAGCCTGAGAAGGAGCGGCCAGTCAGGCGAATGCTAAACCAGGAGACTGTGGTGTCATGGAGGCCACGAGAAAGGAGTAGTCAGTTGTGTTAAATGCTGCCGAGAGGTCGAATGAGATAATAATACTTACACACTGGCCGGGCGTGGTGGTGCCCGCCCGTAATCCCAGCACTTTGGGAGGCTGACGCAGGTGGATTACCTGCATCAGGAGTTTGAGACCAACCTGGCCAACACGGTGAAACCCCATCTTTACTAAAAATACAAAAATTAGCCAGGCATGGTGGCACATGCCTGTAATCCCAGCTACTCAGGAGGCTGAAACAGGAGAATCACTTGAACCCAGGAGGCAGAGGTTTCAGTGAGCCAAGATCATGCCACTGCACTCCAGCCTGGGCAACAGAGCAAGACTCAACTCCATCTCAAAATAATAATAACACTACAACACTATTACTACTACTGCTAGCTAACATCTACGGGGCACTTAGTATGTATCACATCTGTTCTAAGAGCTTTATGGGTATTAATTCTGAATCGTTTTGACAATGCTAAGGACAGAGAAGAAACCATTGGATTTGGTAACACAGAGGTCAGACGAAGAGATCTTTCATTCAACAATAATGCCTGACTTGTTCCAGGCAAGCTTGAGGCACTGAGGATGAAAGACAAAGGTCCTGCTTTCATACCAGCTTAATGTAAACAGTTAAAGACATAGATATATCATACAGTCAGAGAAATGTCTCAAAGAAAATAAGCAGGCCAAATAATGCTCTTTTTGGTGCCCCATGAAAAGGAGATGACAAGTACTTGAAGCAAGTGTGCCCTGGCAGAGGAAAAAGCAAGTGAAATGATCCTGAGCTCAGAGCAAGGATGCCCATGTGCCTGCAGAGCAAAAACCCACAGGAGAGTGGTAGGACATGATGTCATGGACAATCAGGTCAAGTTCAAGGTGAGGTTAGTGAGAGGTTCAGATCAAGTGGGACCTTGCAGGCCTGCTGAGGACTTTAGAGCAGGAGTCCTCAACCCCCAGGCTGTGGACTGGTTCCATGTGTGGCCTGTTAGGAACCTGGCTGCACAGCGGGAGGTGAGTGGCAGGAGAGCAAGCATTACAACCTGAACTCCGCCTCCTGACAGATCAGTGGTGGCATTAGATTCTCATAGAAACACACACTCTACTGTGAACTGTGCATGCGCATGTCAGGGATCTAGGTTGTGGGCTCCTTATGAAAATCCAGCTAATGCCTGATAGATCAATCTGATGTGGAACAGTTCCCCCAACCCCATGAAAAAAGTCTTCCACAAACCCGTCCCTGGTGCCAAAAATGTTGGGGATCTCTGCCTTAGAGTACATACAACCTGAGGTGAGAACCCACTCTGGAAGGCTGAGAGTGTAGGGCTGATGGCCCACAGGGTTGTGGGGTGTCCCTTATGCTGTGCCAAGGCACAGGATCCAAGAAGTAAAGAGACAGGACACCGAGGTACAAGGAAAACACAGCTGGGCTCCGGGGGCCACGCCACCTATAAGCAGAGTCAGGTGAGGCCCCAAATGTCCAGAAGCACGTGTATTTATTGTGTGTATTTATTAAGCACGTGTATTTATAGGTTAGGGGGCAGGGCAGTGAGTGAAATCATCTTTAAGGATAGTAATAGGGTCGTGAGCAATAAAACAAGGGATCCACCCCCATTAGGTCACCTAGGCTAGGAGGTGGACAGTGCGCAGGAAGGAGTCCATTCCCATTAGGTCATCGAGGCAAGGGCCGTGTGCAGTAAGGGGTCCACCCCCATTAGGTCACCGAGGCACGGAGGTGGGCCATGCACAGTGAAGAGGGTGCAGTGTGCAATACCTCTATCTATGGGCAAGCTACTAAGAAGATTTATAGGAGGATGCTTTAAGTCACATAGCAGTGACAGAGCTGTCAGGGTCTACGCCACCTGCTGGCAGCTTCCAATGAGTTCTACAGGGGAATGCTTTTCGAGCAGTACAGTAACAAGAGCTGATAAAGTTCACAGTCACCAAGGTGCAATTATCCAGAGGGGTTTTGAGCCCTTGGATGCTCGAGGGATTGCCGGTCTGCGGGCAGCCTTCCACAAGAACTGGAGGAAGGTCCTATAACTCCTTTATCAGGAGGAGTGACTCTTGCCCCAAGCCGGCCATACAGCAGGTATCTTCACGATACTGAACGCTGCTGCCTGGGCCATGGATTCTTGTCCTGGTATAACAGTTTTTCCCTTAAATCATGCTCTGCACTGTGTCTGCTCCAGACATTCCTCTGACTATAAGCTGCTTATTCCTTAATTCATGCTCTGTACTGTGTCTACTCTAGGCATTCCTCCCATTATGAACTAAAATATAGTTACATATATCCACTAAGATATATATAACTTATTAGGAACTAAGATATAATTTTTTGTATATATATGGAAATAACTGATTGGTAAGATATTCTTTAGGCACTCATTCTATGAACTAATATATGATTATATATAGAAGATTATAGAAAGGGAAATAACTAAGTAGTAACACTATAAACTGAGATATTCTCCAAGCCCTAATTCTATAAACTAATATATGATTATATAAAGAATTATATAAAAGGAAATCACTGAGTAGTAACACTGTAAACTGAGATATTCTTCAGGCCTTAATTATGCCAGGATTCTGCTTAGTTCTACTTCCTTGGTACCTATATGGGGGGTTACCCACAGAGAGCAAGAGAACTGCATGTAATTTATGCTCTAAGGTACTTCTGTGACCACTGTAGGTACAATGAACCGGAGATAGTGCGAGACAAGAACCCAGCTGGAGGCTACCACAGTGGACCAGGCAAGAGATGATATTGGCTTATAAAGGCGACGACCTTTTTTTTTTTTTTTTGAGACGGAGTTTCACTCTTGTTACCCAGGCTGGAGTGCAATGGTGCAATCTCGGCTCACCGCAACCTCCGCCTCCTGGGTTCAAGCAATTCTCCTGCCTCAGCCTCCCGAGTAGCTGGGACTACAGGCACGTGCCACCATGCCCAGCTAATTTTTGTATTTTTAGTAGAGACGGGGTTTCACCATGTTGACCAGGATGGTCTCGATGTCCTGACCTCGTGATCCACCCGCCTCGGCCTCCCAAAGTGCTGGGATTACAGGCGTGAGCCACCGTGCCCGGCCTGCGATGACCTTTTAAATGTTAAGAAACGGCCATAGTTAGGACATAGCTCAAAGTCACAATTTGCTAATAAAGTCTGGGTGTAAGAGAAAAGCAGGCATCAAGAATGATGCCAAGGTTTTTGGGCACCTGGATAAATAAGTGGTGGTGCCATTTGTGGAAATGGGGAACAATGAGGGAAGGGCACATTTGTCTGCTGCAGTAAGAGTTCAGTGGTGAGCATGTTATGAATATTAACTCTTTGAATCTTTTTGACCATGCTAAGGATAGAGAAGAAACCATTGGATTTTGGTAATCAAATGTAATCCAATTACAGGCCAAATTGATATTCAAGCAGGGATGATAAATCAACAACTTGTTATGAAACTCGACTTTAGGGGAAAAACTGAGGCTAGAGATAATTTGGGAAGTTACCAGGATATAGTTAAGGCCATGGAACTGATGACCTCATCCAGGGAATAAGGAAAGTTCTAGAAGAATCTGAGAGGACTAAGCCATTGGTCACTTCACCCTAAAGGCTAGGAAGAGGAGGATTCAGCAAAGGAAACTGACTAAAGAACCATCAGTGAGGTAGGACAATGGAGGCAGAGGCATCCCAGAAGTCAAGTAAAGAAAGACTTCTAAGAAAGTAAGAGGTGAATGTGTCCGATGAGTAAGATGAAAATGAAGAATTAGCCATTGAATCTTACAAGCCAGAGATCATTGTGACCTCAACAAAAGCCACTGCAGCTAAGTGGAGGGGATGAAAGCTTAATGTAAGTGGTTCTCAAGAGAAGGGGGAAAAAGGGGGAAAGAGGACATGGAGATAATGACTCACAGGCAATTCAAATGATAAATTTTTCCTCTAAAGCAGAGCAAAGAAATCATGGTACCTGGGTAGGCACATGGAGTTCAGGCAAGGTTTGGGTTTTTTTTTTTAAGATAAGAGTTACTGTGCATTTTGTTGTTGCTGTTGTTTGGTTAGTTGGATTTTGTTTTTGTTTTTGAGAAAAGGTCTTGTTCTGTTGCCCAGGCTGGAGTGCAGTGGCATGATCATATCTCACTGTAGCCTCGAACTGCTGAGCCTGAGGTAATCCTCCTGCTTCAGTCTACCAGTAGCTGGGACTACAGGTGTTTTTTTGTTTTTTGTTTTTTGGATTTTTGGTTGTTTTTGGTTTTTTTTAGAAACGAGGTCTCACTATGTTGCTCAGGCTGGTTTTGAATTCCAGCCTCAAGTGATCCTTCCACCTTGGCCTCGAAAAGTGCTGGGATTACAGGTGTGACCCACCACACCCAGTCCATTGCACATGTTTGTATGCCAATGGGAATGGTCCAGGAGAGGGAGAATACAACGATGCAGGAGAGAGAGGCTAATTTTAGGAGCAAAGAGCTTAAAGAAGTTAGAGAGAATTGACAAGGATCTAGAAATAGAAATTCCATTTGACTCAACAATCTCATTACTGGGTATATACCCAAGGGATTATAAATCATTATATTATGAAGACACATGCACACGTATGTTCACTGCAGCACTGTTTACAATAGCAAAGACCTGGAACCAACCCAAATGCCCATCAATGATACACTGGACAAAGAAAATGTGGCACATAAACACCATGGAATACTACATAGCTATAAAAAACGATGAGTTCGTGTCCTTTGTAGTGACATGTATGAATCTGGAAACCATCATTCTCAGCAAACTAACCAAGAACAGAAAATCAAACACCTCATGTTCTCATTCATAGGCAGGTGTTGAACAATGAGAACACATGGACACAGGGAGGGGAGCATCACACACTAGGGTCTGTTGTGGGAGCTAGGGGAGGGACAGCAGGGAGTGGGGAGGGTGGGGAGGGATAACATGGGGAGAAATACCAGATATAGGTGATAGGGGGATGGAGGCAGCAAACCACCTTGCCACGTTTGTAGCTATGAAACAATCCTGCATGATCTGCACATGTACCCCAGAACCTAAAGTACAATTTTAAAAAAAAGAAGAAAAAAAGAGAGAACTGAAATCCAACATATAGATTGAGGGAATGGCTTTAATAGGAGCAAGGACAATTCATCTATTATTAACAGGAAAAAAAGTAGAGTACATATATATACATGCTGGTAATTTTGTAGATTTTGTGGTGGAAAGATATGAAGATCTTTCAGAATTCTATTCTCAGTGAAGAAAAACACTAAAATCACCAGCTAAGAGCAAGGAGGAAAGGATGTAGAAGGTCTGAGGAAAGAGCACTCACCATAATTTCTGGGACAGCTGGAAAATGAACTGACTAGGGAACTATAGTATGACTGGCAAGCAGCACTGAGAGCCCACATCAAGTTCAAGGGCATGGATTTCAAGGTCAGTTAGCATACTTGGCATAGTTGTTTGCCTGACTCTTGCCATTATCTGTTATTCCAAGTGCAGACAAGAGTTGGATTTAACAAGGCAAGAATGACAGAAGGAGAGAGGATCAAGGGAGTGATTCCATTGTTGGTCCAAGGAATGTAAGGTGAGGAGAGACAGCAGGACATAAGATAGTGATATATAATGAAAAGTTAGTAGGATCAATGGATTAGAAGTCCCTTTGAAGCTGAAAATTTGATGGGGGTTCATGGAGGAGTGAGTTGGAAAGCTAAGACATGGTTAGAGATTAGAGGGCTTAAAATATTCTGGAAATGGTACAGCAATTAACTGGCTTTGATAGTGGGTGCCTATGATGGGGTGAAGGACAAGATCTTTCCAAGTGAGGAGGTCAAAGAACCGAGAAGCAAACTGGATCATCCAAGGGGATCTGAAATCTCCATGCATGATGATAGGAGTGGTGGCAGAGAGAAAAGCAATAAACTAGAGCACTTTTGGGAGAACGGAGAAAAGAAGCCTAACCAAATGTGTTGAGAATGAGAGGTGAAGAAATTGAGTCAGTGAGTGGAGACAAGTCTTTTGACAAGTTCTGTAGTGAAGTACAGCAGAGTGATGGTGGGGATGCTGACGGAAGGGGAGAGTCTGAAAAAGACATGGGGTCAAGAGTTATTTCAAGATGGAAGATTCTAGAGTATGTATGTGCTCATGGAACTGATTAATTAGAAAGGGAGAAGTCGATATTGTAGGAGAGAGACAGGATAACTGCAGGAAGAAAGTTCTTCACGAGATGAGAAAGTGGTATCTAAAGCCTAAGTGAAGAGTTTTGGTTTTCATTAAAAAAAAAAAAAAGCACAGTTCTTCCCTGAAATATGAGAAAAGGTGGAATTCATGGGTACAGATGCGGGTAAAACAATAGATCCACTGTAAGAAAATAACGGATTTCGTGACTGATCACTTCTATTTCTCAATAAAGAATACAGAAAAATCTTCAACTGAGTCGGAGGTCAAAGGTGTGAAGTTTAGAGGAGAGTAAAGAAGACAGTTAGTCATCACTTCAGAGACTGGGGAAACTAACCTACTAAGGGAATAAAGTGAACTGAAACTGAAATAAACCAGATAGTATGACTGCAATTTTGCACAGAAAGAGTCAACTGCTGAGGTGTAGGAAGAAAGTAGATGGATGGCTGGCTTTAAGTAGGGTTGGGGGTTTTGTCAGAAGTATGGTGGATAACCAGAGAGCCAATGGAGTGGTGGAAGACGTAAGGGAGCAATTGCGGTGGCAGACCATGGAATCGAGGCTGGGTAAGAAGGAGTCAGAACATGAGATAAAAATTGGTCACCCAAAAGACTGGCGGTCTAATGAGGGCAAATAATTGTTTTGGGTTGGGTCATTAGTGAGGGGTCATAAAAGAGCTGGTGGGGTCAGAGCAAGGATGTTTATACCCAAGTCCCATCTGCTCTGTTATCTTGTGAATGTGGTGAGGACTGAGCATAACCTGAGCACTTTGTAGATGCATACTTTTCGAATACTTGCTCAATGAATGTTTTCCACATGCGACCACATGCCAAACACTGACGAAAATATTCTCCTTTCAAGGATCACTCCCTTGAGTTGAGGAGAAAGATGAATGGTGAAATACAAGATCTTAAGTGCTCTAATAAGGGTAATATTCTAAGTGCGACCCAGTGGGTTGCAATGACTAACTGTAGAGGCAATGAAGAAAGGCTTCAAAAGGAGGTGATGATAGCTCATCAGGTGGCAGTGGAAGAGAGAGAGAGTCCGTTTCCCTCATTATCAGCGTGTCAATTTCTCATCCGAGTCCCTTGAAACCCAAGGACTGATGGTTGCGAAGCAACAGGCAAATGACACCAGTTCCTTTCAATATGGCAAGCTCTTGCATGCAAATCTCCGCCTTAGGACCCCCGTTCTAGATGGGGCGTGGTTGCTCAGCGCGTGGGGAATGAGGGGAGGGAGGAGCAGGGAAGGGAACGTGGGAAGGGGAACACCACCTACCGCCCAGGAAAGACAGCTGAGGAGGCCGTGGCGGAACTCTAGTGATCAGAGATGGAGAGGTCATTACTGCGGCGCTGGGAAGCAACACGGTTTCCTTGGCCTCGCAGAGCTTGCGGGGCTCACGGGTTTGGCGGGCCTGGTGGGACTCACGGGCCTTGCGGAGTTTGGGGGCTGCACGGGGCTCATGGAGTTCGTAAGATGCATAGGAATCCCGGGGCTCGTGGGGCACATAGGGCATGTGGGGCTCAAAGGGCTCGTAGGACTTATCACATTGCTCGGAGTCGTCTGGCTGGTCTTGCTCCCTGATCTTCTCGGGCTCCTCGGCATTCTCGGGTTCCTTGGCATTCTCGGGTTCCTCGGGATCCTCGGACTCTCCAAGCTCGCTGTGA